>JAPYYT010000610.1:0-45947 GCA_030522565.1 Ceratosolen corneri
CAGCAGGACACCCGCCACGTCATACGCTTCCCCCTCAACGGCTACTGCAAGCTCAACAGCGTCCAGGCGATCACGAGGCTGCTTAACGCGGGCTTCCGCGTGGCCGCGAGCAACGGCGGGGGCGTCCAGGGCCAGCAGTTCTCCGAGTACCTATTCGTCAGGTCCCTCCTAATCAACAACACCTGACGCTATGGGAGCGAGGAGCCACTCGACCAGCAGGCCAAGACCGTCCTGAGGGAGCGCGCTCACGAGGAGCTCGAATGAAGCTCGAACGAAGCTCGAACGAAGCTCGAGGAAAGTTAGCCAGTCATTTCGTTTTCGGTTCCGTCGTCGGACGACCATTTCGCTTCTTTCTTCTCGCTAGGTGTCGCTGCTCTCGAGGGCCAGGTCGGGGCCCTACCTAGCTCCTCTACCTCGGGACGAGTCGATCGACACGCTGGCAGCGAGTTTCGGCGGGGATCGCTCGCTTACGGGGAATGGCGCTTGCCTTTTAACTACGTCTCTCTGTAAATACTTAAACTTACAGTCTGTAAATATCGGTTACTGTTGTAATGTTCCGAAGATAGAATTGGGAGTGCTGGGCCTGCCATTGGGCGCAATTAATTTTGTAAAATCTGGCATTTCTCGTTATTTTCACCTTCGCTCTCCCTTTCGTTCAATACACTTGCCGAGTATTATTATTACCTACGTCTGCTGACAAGTATGATCTTTCGTCCTTTTTCCTCCTACTTTTAATCGACGCGATCGAGCTAACTTTATTTTCAGCGGTGTTGTAAAATGTTGTGGTAAGGAGAGATGCCAATGATGATAAAGGGAAATGGAAGAAATCGAGCGTCATTTCGTAATTGTTTGTTGTGCATTAGTTTGTTTAGTGACGGTGACGTGAATGGAGAAGACGAGCTGCTATTAAAAATATTATTTCATCCTGTCATATCGTTTTTCACTATTATAACGAAGTAAAGTTTGTATAAAATTGTCGAATTAAAGGCAAACGCTCCGTAAGCTCCTTTACCATTCCAATTGATTACTTTACAGATTGCATTGATCTTCAATTGATCGATGATTTATTATATGCGCAAAGATATCCTCGTAATTGCATTAAAGGAAAATATGTAGGGAAAGGCTAATATTTATTTCCGACAATTGCAAAGTATTATTTTACACTAGATTCTACAGAGTTTGAACGAAAAAATTCACAAAATCTTCTATCCCTTACGAGCATGTAACAACACATAAAAGAACATTCCTACTCAATGAGCATTTTTTGCTTATTAAGGACAATTTCTAACTGATAGGATATTTTGCACCTCAAAGCATGAATAACAAAATATCCACTAACAATAACCCACGCTGTAATTACTAAATTAACATATTTTATTAAAGCAAGTGAAGAAAAAAAATTAAAAATAACAAATAAAGTTATCTAAGAGAAATAGTGAATAATAATAGTAAACTATAAAGCAAGAATAGCGTAAGGAGGTTTATTTAGGAATCAATTAGTTATTTCGAAAACATAAATTCAAGCAACAACAAACTATTAATTGATGTCGTGGATAATAAATCTAGTTAATATCAATGGCGATAGAACAGAATTAAATTTTTATTGAAAAAGCACATTTTTGCGTGAAATAATAATGAGAAAATGTAAGTAAATTTACACTACTACATTGTACTCGGATGTAGTCTACTGTTTCCAATAAACAATTCACATCTATCGACAAATATTATTGAGGGTATTAAATGTATTAAATGACATTTTAATACGTAAAATGAATATTAACTGAAATCATTTTCCTACCATTACGGATGATGCATTTTCAAGAATTCGTACAAAAAAAATACTTAAAATATCTTATTCAGCTTGAAACACTGCAGTTTAAAAGAAATTTATTTACTTTTTATGAATTGTATTTTGTTTGTATTGTTTGTATTAATTGTATGTACTAAGAACATTAAAGAAAATTTTAATATAATATAATACATAATTCAAATGAACTGCGTCATATTTGTTTTTGCAAATACAAATATGCCGGTTATTGGAATTGGAACATTTCCAAATCAAAAAGTATATTTTTTTTAATATAAAGCATTTGTATGTGTTACGGTTTACAGAAATAAAATTTGGCAATTTTCAATCGGATTCCCGTAATAATATTAAAAATTTTCAATAAAATAAAATTTGTAAATGATAGAATGATTTATGTAATATTCAGAAGGAAGCCACTACATTTGTAAATTCGAAGATTAATGCTTAATTAGCCTCACATTCGATATTACTATAAAAATGAAAAAAAAAATTCAATTATTAACAAGAATTTAATATCATATATTGATAATTATCATGTTATACATAAATATAACAATTATATATCGTATAGATTTGCATTATATAATACACATATTATATAATATTGTATATACATATATATTATGCAGTATATAAAATATCGTTATATATAAATATTCACGTATATAGATACACACTCGCGCATGCACGCACGCACGCACGCTCGCACGCACGCACGCACGCACTCACGCACGCCCGCACGTACGCCCACGCACACGCACACGCGCGCACACTTTTATATATATATACATATACATATATATATATATATATATATATATATATATATATATATGTAATTTATGTTCTTTAAATGTAAAAAATTGAAATTAACACGAGTGAATAAACAACATTTTCCTTTGACGTCGCACGCCTCATGAACAAAAGATGTATATCCGTATATAATCAATTTGTCGGAAAAAATATTTTGTAAATATCATCTTTTGAGCATCGTGAATGTAATAAAAAAATTGAAACGAAAAATATTTATGAGAATTATATCTTTATAAAGGATATTGCATATGAAAAGAGAGACGATTGTTATTAACGTTATAATAAGCATTTTGATCTCATAAAGTCCATTAAATATTAAACAACTAATGCTACATTTATTTGTGCAATTAGTTAAGCCCAAGAAAAATTAAAAGTTACTTGCTGCGTTTCTATACGAACCATAATACTTCGATAATATACGACAAACGCTTTGCTTCCAATGAGATTCGCTAGCATTTAGCGGTTTAGGTGGCGATATATATATATATATATATATATACATATATACATATATTATATTACGAACAAATAGATATATGTCAATAAGATATTTCAGAGATGTATCTAGTATATTATAAGTACTATCAAGTTTGATGATAATAAAGACATTTATTACTGTATAAGACAAATTGCATATATTCATCTACTCCTTAAATTATCAACGTCCTCCTCCAAATCCCCGGTTAGAATAATTAATTTAATTCTTTAAAAACAAATTTCCTTTGTGGGAATTACATTATACGCTACATTATGTGAAATAAAAATTCTTCCACGTAATAAATTATAATTCAGACCGCTTTTTCAATAACTAATGTAATTAAACGGGAAAATCGTACAAAGGCAAATAGAATGCGTAGAGTTTGTTTATTAATAGGAACTTGAAATGAAAAACAAAACATTCCTTCAACTATATAGAATCTAATTAGAAGATTTGAATAATGAAGTAATTGGATTTCAGTATTTTTTTTAAATTATGTCATGTCAGTATGGCGTCTCGCTAAATTTCCACGGCGATTTGACTGAAAAAAGTTGAGAGAAGCCATCCTGAAAATGCCAATTTTCTTTTTTTATTCGAAATAAACCCGTCAAGACTTCTTAATGATTATCATTAAATCAACTGTAATATTTATCTATAGTAATAGTAATTATTAATTCAAACCTATGCAATTATTAATGAATTATTAATGATGGTTCTTTGGTAAATCACGGGAGTTGCTTTCTTTTTTCGTTTCAAACGTAATCACAGACTTATACACCATGGTGTCAGAATAATTATCATTATGATTATGAATAATTATAAGAAAACAGGGACTCATAAGAATACTTAATATACGATAACTTAACTAAATACTTGAGGCACTATTGCAGATTATATTTAATAGCGTGCGGGAAAAAACTCACAGATTATATTTAATGGCTATGTAGGGGGGAAAAAATGCTGCTGATTTGCTTGTGTGTGTGTGTAGGGTGTGCCAGCAAATGTGACCCAGTTTTTGAATTAATATTGATATTCTATAAATGTTGAAGGGAGACGATGATGTGGCTTGAGAGTGTGAGGTGCGATGATTGCGTACAAGACCGAAAAGACACTTTTTACTTGCGGATAGAAAGTGGTGAAAAGTTGAGAAAGCCTCTGTCTTAAAGTTCCGATTGCTAATTTTAAAAGCCGCGTGAAGATGATGCCACGTGATGTGTAAGCCGAAATTTTAGATGCTCTTCTTTAATATAGCATTTAGCACTCGAAATAAAGGGCCGTGTTTACTATCAAATATGCGCCTTCCGAAACCTCAAATTTTCATAAAAAGAAGAACTTTTACGGGGAATAAGCCAGCAACTTTCTCTCTCCTCATTTCCAATACTTCGCCGTCCAAATCCAATTGCCACTTAACCTTTGCACTTCTCATCTAAATTCATCTTCATCTGAATTCATAGTCATTCGTAGTGATGGAAGAAGCCACAAGGAAAATGCCTCGCAAGTAAAAACAAGTGGAAGCGATGCACCGGCGGTAGTTTCGCTAAAGCCACAAGCCAAGTGTCGCAAAGTGGTTGCCATTCTATCGCTTAGGCGGCCGCTCACGTCCCCGGAAAATCCCCCGCCGCCCCCCCCTCCGACTATCCAAAACCAGGCGCATTAGCCGAGGACGCCCGGAAAAACGGCCGGGGACCAGCTCGAGTAGCTCGGGCGAACGCTCGCGCACTGGAGGCTGCTCGGGCCGGAGAAACGTCGTCGCCGGGAGGCCCGTCACCATGGCAACCCGGTCTGAACTCAATATCCGCGTGGAAGGCCCCGGGCTCGCGCCCCGGGCTGTCGTCCCTCGAACCTGCGGGACGGGGCGCTCGCCTGATTATATTCCATTTCAGGATCGGCCCCGAGGCCCTCGGCCCCCGGGCGACTGCGTCCCGGCCGAGACGGAAAAACGAGCGAAAGGCCCGCCGGGGGCAGATAAGGTTTTGTTAATATTTATTGTTATTGAGCGGGGCTCTGTGGGAGCGCCTGTATTAGTGTGGTGCGGAGCGTAAAAAGGTGGAAATGTTGGGGTAATATTAACTGGCTCAATGATTCACTGAATGCGTGCTGATTATTATATACTCGCGTTGTTGATGACTTTGCCGATGGTTTAATGATTGGTGTGTCGAGCGAGCCGTCTTTACAATTAGTCCTTTGTCACATCCCGAGATAATAATAATAATAATAAGCCCCCCCCCCGCTAAATGAATATCGAAAAATATTGAAGTGGGCCCGCGGAGGACTTTCAGTGATTTGCTTTCCTCTCCACTTTCCCAAATGTCGGTCGCTCTTTTTAGCGAACGAGTAGTAAATGCTTCCATTTTAGCAGAGCCAGCCGCTTATTATTAGACGCGAACGATTTATATTCCCCGCTTAGGGTTGACTCTTCCTCGTTGTTTATTCGTATTAAAAACTCTCTCGCTCATTGCTCAAATTGCGTGATTATTTTGCATGATTTTGCCAATTATTGGTATATTCATATATATATATGCTTGGTGTGGGGCACACAAACACCTCGACCTTCAGCTCTTCTCACTGTTACAGCTTACTCGTTAGCTCTATTAATTATAAATCTCAAATGAAGGATTTTAAAAGTTTTCGTGAAAACCAAACGTTATTAAGACCAATCAATTATTATATTATCTTTCTCTTGTATTTCACGTAGGTTTTTACTCATTATAGTTATAAAGCACGTTAAGAATTTATGGTACGCCATGTCAGTTTTTTAAATTATTTGACGGAGCATAAATATTTGTCGTATTTAAATATACATTTTTAATGCTGTACAATCGATAAGTATATTTCACATACTGAACAAACTAATTAAAAGACAGAAAAAGTGTGACTATCTTACAAGTGACATTTAAATTGATAATAATGAAAAAGGGGCTCAGTAGTTTTAATATATTCGATAATAAGCAAGTAATGAAGATCAAAAATTGATTACCTAATTGAAAGAAGTAAAACAAAAAAAGGATTCGTATTTGATAAATGCTAATCTATGGCTACGTATAATTATTCAATCTCCTTTGTTTTTATCATTTTTGCTTTAATTTGTGCTTTTATTTCCCAATTCTCCAACTATGCACACCCACACGCGCACGCGCGCGCACGCACATACACGCAGAGAGAGGGAGAGAGAGAGAGGGGCAGAAAGTCATAGGAAGAGTGGAGATTGGCGGGGAGTGGGGTTGGAGGGGGAGAAAAAGAGAAACGGAGAATTCGCCCAAGAGGAAATATTCTTTTGCTTTCTTGGAGAATTTTATAAGTTGGCCAAGAATAGACCTCCACGAACAACCAAATTAAGAAAAGATATTTCTTTTCTAATTTCCTGCCAATTACGCGCTGAGAACCAATCTTTTGTCACTGAAATTACCAAAGGGAACGACCACATCATTGCCACGTGAAAATCAAACTGCTCTCACTCACACATTAGAGCCAGCCAATATCAAAGCAATAAATCATCCAACAATAATCATTCCCTTAAAAATACAATCGATCCGATGCAATGTATTTTAATGAAAAATGTCGGCCGCTAAACGCGATGCTGTACTTTGATATAAAGAGGTAATGAAGAAAGCTATCAGAAAAGAAAATCGAGTAAGGAGGTTAGGTATCAGGAAGATCGCCTTCGGCGTTGACATGGAAGATAGTTCGAAATTCGAGGAACCGTCCAACGGAATTTCCTTTCTGCCGCCGTAGCCCTCACCCACACCCACCCCCACCCACACACACACACACACAACCCCCGCGCCCGCCCAGAAAGGAGCCCACCAACACACGCGTGCCCGTCCGCGACGTAGACGGTGCCGGTGCCCCCAAGGAATTGCGTTTAGCGAAAAAACGGAGATAAATAGGGCGCCCCCCACCCCCACCCCGCGGATGCACCAAGACGTCCAATGGCTCCAAGACGTCGGCCAAAAAGCGTTCGTTACCGAGGTCTTGTACCTCGCGACGAGACATCCTGCTTGCATCCTTTTATTGCTTGTTATGAGATTGTGGGAGGAGGAGGAGTGGCGTGGGGAGGGAGATCGGTTGCACAATACGCTCCGTTATCAATTACATCGGCATTATGTATTGATAATATTGATATAGCGAGGCTGAATTGATTGTAAAGATTGTGTCGGCTCAATGAGCTTGGAGTACAGGTTTTCTGAAATCCCATACAATGCCTTTGTTATGCATTCATTTGAGCGCGATTCCGCGTCTAATAATATTCCGTAATATTATTTAGGCCCCTGTATATATGACACGATATATTGCCGTCGCATGCAATTTAGCAAAAGAGGGCATAATAGACGTTTAGGGATTTTCGAAATCGCAATAAAAGAACAAGATGGCATTGATTTCGTTGCAGTTTCTCCGAATGACAAATTTGCATTTCTCGAAACTAAAATTCCAACTTGTAAGATAGACACTGATTGACTTTCATCGTTAACTTCAAAGTCAACAATTTATGACATTTGAGTGCACGCAATATAAATATCCTTGCATTGACTGTTTCATTAGATAAAATAATTGAAAATAAATGGAAATAAAAATTAACGATAAAAAATTAATAAGCGAAGAGATGAAAATTACATATACGTGTACGTATGCGTATGCAACTAATTATTATTATTATAGCCAATTTATTTATTATAGCACAATACAATATTGATTGTATAACTATATTATTAAATAATTGTATTTGGTGATAACAAATATATTGTTAATATTGCGTATTTGGGAACATTTTGTTTTAAACGTATTTGGACAGTTAATTGCTAGTTCAAAAGTTCTTGAAGTATTTGAATTTAAAATTTCCGTTAATCATTCGAAAAATAATGATTGTCGTTCAATTACATCACTCCTCTAAGTTATTATGAAAGAAAATTTTTACAGTAAACAATTTCTCAGGCTAATATTCCATTTATCGATTTTTCTTTTTTTCTTTTTTATAAAATACGTATTATTTATATCTATAATGTGTCTCATATTCTTCGTGAAACTTGGAAATTTATCTTAACAAATTATCAAAGGGACACAGAAGAGGCTTAAAATATTTTAAAAAATGCTAAAAAAAAATTCTTAAATTTAATTAGATTTAGATTCATTTCATTATTTAACTAATTAATTAATTACTTAGTACAGCAAATACCATTATTACCTTGACGAAATGCAACACACTGATTAAAATTGATCATTTGCCATAATAAATTTTGTTATGATTTATTTTTTATTTCATATTGATAATTACATCGCTTTCAAGACAACTAGAAAATTTACAAGACAATGATACATTTGGTGCATAATTTATTCCAACGAAATATGTACAAGAGCACTCGATCTGTACGTTCTAAAAGTTCTGCTCGACTCAATCTCGCAAGTGGCTGGAAGCCCCATCGACTCATATATAAACGTTGCTGCAGACGCAGATTTCGTGTTGTATGAAAGGAGAGAAGTTTAGCACTCCCCTAGACAAGGATGGAACACACATAATCGTAAGGCACTTGTCGCATTGCGCGACTCTTACGAACATTTTTTTTGTAGGCTTTTTAATGATAATTTTATTTTAAATTTTTATATGAATTTGTTTCAGCATGTTAGCTCGAAAGATGTTTAATGGTAAGTGAAGGCAAAGTTAATTGGCAAATAATTGTCTAGAGATTTTAATAGAGGCATAAAGATGGAGAAGAAGTAGGTTAGCTTCCAATCTCGCCTTGAATATTCATGTTTGGATGCACTATTTACGAAAGGTGAAACTAAAACTCAATCAATAGGTCGTTATTATCATTTAATATAAATAAATGGGCTTAAGATCTCGTATTCACATATATTGCAATTTTTCAAAAGTAATTTATAAGTTATGGTTTATGTAAAACAGTGAAATGAAGTAAAATTACAATTACTAACCTCCTTTAATATTACAGACAGATACTACGTATTTTATTACACATTAACACCAAAATATCCTAATTTTCCGTACTGTTGATTATAATTATAATAGAATAGATTTTAGCTGATAGATTTTAGCCTGTAGATTAATCTATTACTCGCGTAATGAAATTAATTGCCTCGGCTAATATTTGCTTGAATTTTCTACGCAAATTAGCTTCAATGTGTACTGTCTCGATCTCTAAACGAAAAACTAGATGTTTAAAATCCAAATTTATTTACTTTTTATTGATAAATTAATTCAAAGTTAAAATATATTATATACACTTTTTATACACTGTTTCTTGCAAATATATATATATATATTATAGAAAACGTACAATCATTCCACTTATTCGTATAAATCCTGCAAGGTACTTCAAATTAATAAAAATTAAATGTAAAATAGAACTCAGTGTATTATGCATCTATAAGGTCAAGAAATCAATTTCTTTTAAACAAAAATGAATCGCAACAAAATCTTAGCATCTAAATTTTTCAATATACTAATATTTAATATAGTGATTGGAAATTTTAATCGTCTTACAGATTCTTAAAAAAGTAAAACAAAAAACGATACAAGTTATTACATCTACGATATAAAATAATAATACTTGACATTGCATTGTAAACAAATTTTCCATTTTGTTAAAAGAAAAGTTTGCATTTAACTTATAACTAGAATTTCCTAAAGCATATCAACATTTGATTTATAATTTGAATGTCAATGGCTGCTGATTTGATTGAAAATGTGTAAAATTCGGTAGTATAGATTTTAATTGAAAATCAAATACTTTTACATTCCTACTTCAATGCTAATAAATTACAAACATAATTTAATGAAAATATTTCAATAAACGTGTTATATACGAAAATAATAAAATCAGAATACAAAAAGATATTAATAGAAATTTTGTTAAATTCATTGCATATCATTTGATAATTTCGTTGTTTTATTATATTACAAAAGATTTCTTTCTTAATTGTCGATAAATACTTTATATCGCATACTTCAATTGAAAAAGTTCTTCAATCTAATATAATAATCAGCGGTTCGTACATTTTAAACTAAATTTTATTATTATTACTTCGTTTATTTTAATCTTTTCAAATCAATTTGTAAGTAAAACGTATTGTCATATATGTTTTATAGAATTTTATTACGAAAAAAACAACTTTGAATATCAAAGAAAATTTACATAAAGAGCTAACGAAACAAAAATGTATATGTACAAAGAGCACAGAGACTTCTTTCATATATATATATATATATATATATATAAAAAAAAAAAAAAAGAATAAAATACATGATCACTAAAGTGATCGTCACTGTTGGAACTTTTTTGTGTTTATTAATTTTCTCTGAGCTACTGCTTAATCAATACACTTTGTAAAAATAGCATACAGTACCAAAACTGTTATACCGTAACTTTATACATTTTTTTAAATCCTTTTTATATGCTTAATGAAACGCCACTATGGTGGTAGTTCCAGGAGACGAGTTTTATTACGCCTCGAGTACACAGGAGACAATATTCGACGTAAACAATAAAAACGCAGACAAGGCTCGCGACTGCAGAAGCAAAAATAAAAAAAAAAAAATAGAAAAAAAAAAATTAAAAAAAAATAATGAAGGGAGAAGAACGCATCACACCTCTTTCATTCGAAGAGAAGGAAAAACAAGAAAGATATAGGGTAAGAAGACCCTTGTTACATGTGACCTTATGATACAGTCCTCGTTTTTCTGTTTTATTATTTTCTTTCTGAGACGCAATTCTTAAAGGCATAGGTAAATATGAACTATATACAGAAGATCTCGTTTGTGTGAGGAAAAAAAAAGGTTTCTCTCTATATAACATTGCAGTATTCCTTACAGCTTATGCACAAAATAATTTACAGCAAAAGTTCCCGATTTATTTACAATACGGCTGGATACACAACGAAACTTCTCCTCGCTAATCATCGTGAATTTCCTGAATCAGTCGAGATTCACATATTAAAAAACGTCTCTCTTCCACTACGGACTAATTATAATATATTCTGCTTTGTCGACCTCTCAACGTTCCTATCCATTATAAATACAATTATGCGCAATGTCGTAATAAACGAGCTGTGTCATTATTTCAAATACAAAAAATAATAAAAAAATAATAAGGAATTAAAGAATGCTTGCCAATAAGACGTGCGCAAGGAAGCATATACGTCTCTTCCTAATCCTACATAATATGAATATCGCTGAGTTTCGCGACATTTACGTACGGGCTTCGTTTCTTTTCTTTTTAAACGTATTTCTCTCTGTCTGCCTCGCCTCTCAATTTACAATTACACGGTGACAATAATTTTTCATCCTTCTATACTGTCATTCTATAGTCATTCTACTAGTAAATAAAAAATCGCATCAGCTAGTTGTCCCGCCTTTGCCTGCTCTTCTCCTCGTAATTTTTTATATTTTGCATTTTTCATTTTTGTTTCTGTACATGTAAAAAATTTCGTCGCTGTACAATATATTACAAAGACCGTACACGCTTACGCGAAGTGGGTAAATGAGTCAATGAATATCTTTAGGATCCATACATTTAATATATCGAAATGAACTGTTACAAATTTTTTAAAGAAAATCAGTTTATCTCTGAATCGTAATTACTGTTTCTTCAGTTAAATAGACGCGTACAAATTGTGTTAATATTCTTAAGCATAATGCACATTCCATAAATGACCATAAAAAAAAAATGGTATATAAAAAATTATTCGTTCAATTATGTTTGAAAAGTTATTTTAGCTTTGCTCTAAATGAAGGAAGCCGGTAAAATAAATTGGAAAAATCAATGTCTAATTAATTACTAGTTCTGTTTGGCTAAGAAATTATTTACCATCCATGGTCAAACTGAATGCAATAACATACTTCCAATATCCCTTGCTAACAATAATTACGGATTACCCAATGCAATTCTTCCTTTCACGGCAATAACATGATATTTTAAAAAACCCATTTTCGATTAGCAATGTAATCTTTAGAGATTTTCAGAATCAGTATTTACAACTTAGAAAAATACAAATTCCCTTTTTACAAAATAATGATTATTTCCATTACACGTTTATCACTTGTGAATCATTGTTATCCCAATATTTCGTCCTTTCTGCATTTTGATTTATAATTATTTAAGCGCTAGAGCGGACATTACAAGAAATGATGTCGATAAGATCTACGTGGAACAATTGGAAGGGAAGCGAATCGAATTTGAGGAGCCCAATGAAGTAATCGTTACCCCATATCGTTAAAAAATAATCAAAACCCCCTTTTTTCAATTATTCGGGCAACATTAGGCATCAGCATTACAATTATATAGCGACTCCACATTGTTACACACAAATCAGGTACACGCTTTCTTCGTGGGTTCATATCTGTTGATCTTTCTTCTCCGTTACTAAGCACGAAATCACAAGTCTGCACTCTTTCTTGCGAAATCCACAAATTATGCCGCATGATCACAAGAAATTAAACTTACATTATTACTCTATTGAATTTATTAAAAATAAGAATTTTTGCTCTTGCTGGTAAATTAATTTTTTTTTTTTTTCTTCTCAATTTGTAAAAAAAGAGACGTAACAATGTATTTTTTTCATTTATGAATTATAATAATGGATAAATACAACACGATATACTAATAACAATAGTCCTATGGACTGAAAATTCTTTGATATCGACTAAAACAATCAATGATTCTTAACTAATTAAATTATCAAATAAAATAGTACAAATAATATATTTATACTTTTTGGACAATGTGCTCCTGGCTCTTTCGTACAAGTGAAAAATATATCGTCTTCTTTGAAAAGACAACTAAAGCATACACTAGTGTCCAAAAGTACATGTCAATTAATGAAGACATAGAGTTTCAAAACGCTTAATTTTTTTTTATCAGAGATAAGTGAAGAGAAAAAAAAAATGAGAACATGCACTTTGTGACCGGACCGCAAACATCGCTTTTGGGGATACGTACACATGTACTACTCATAATTTTATACATCAATGACTCGTGAAGCATTCATTTATTTCAAAATATCTTCGTACTTCCTGACGAGGAGGTTAAAATTGTACTGGTAAAAGCTGATGATACAACGAATGCCTCGTTTTTTTTTTTTTTATTTTTTTCCACTCTAATTAAAAAATTTCATTGAAAACAATTAAATGATAATCTATAATAAAGCTTTAATTGATTGCTTTTAGTTGAGATACAAATATTTTTTTTTTTTCTTTTTAATCAATAGTTTAAGGACTACGATGATATTTGCTTGAAGTTTATATTTAAATACAATATATTCACTTGATATTTGTATTTTACATTAAAGCTAAAAATGATTTTGACTTAAAATTATTTTTGCTTATAAAAACTTTGAAAAATTACAGTAATTAACAAGGTTATGTATCTTTCAATTATAACAATTATTGTTCCATCATATTTTGTAATTGTATTTTTTTTTTATTTATTTATTTTTTTCTTTTTATTTTACTTTTTCTTCAATGATAATTATATAATTGTTAAATAAAAACGGTCATAATGATAGGATGCGCCCCTTTAATTATTTATCTCTTTGTGTTTTCAATTATCATTATAAATTCGCGAGTTCCATTCAATAAATACGCTACTAGTGGTAAGAGAAATTTGATCTTTCTCGTTTATCGTAATACAAAAATAATGTACTTAAACCATAAATGCACTTTATTTGTTCTCAATTTTGGCAACTTATGCATATTTAAAAAATGTTATAGCTTGCGTAAGGACGCAGAAGAGAAATAATTTTCACAGTAAATTTACCCGATCGATTTAAATTACGAAAATACTGTCCCAACCAAGCAAAGTATTTTAAATATATTATCGATGTTTAGCACCTTCAATGAAATCTTTCAACCAGAGCACTACTTTGTTGTCCCTCGACTCTTCGATGACGTAACATCGCGATTCAAGAAAGCCCAAAGTAGATAAAGACGAAAGAAAAAAATTAGGAAACTCTTTTTCGTTCTCTCTATCTCTATCTCTATATTATATTACACACCTTAAAAGTTCCTCCTCCATTCTCAGTCAATTTACAAATATATATGGGAAGCTTAGTATCGACAATTGGCTGTACGAAGTACGCGAACGTCCTTTCTCTTATTGCACGCCCAAGAGATTCTCGACCTGTATTGGCGATGACTTCGGCGCTTTTCAAGGGAAACAAGTGTTAACACAAACTACACCAGGATCGAACGTTCTTTCGCTTGTCCCAGGCGTGCCCGTAGATCCACCATCATCGTCAGGCGATCGTTACTCGAGAGGCCAGCTGCTCGCGTAGGCTACGGCGACGATAATGCCGGCGCTGGCGATGACAGCAGGATCACTTCAGATAGGACTTGTAGAGGGTGACGCTCCGACACGTCTCCTTTTCCTGCTCCAACAGGAACAGCAAATCTCGGAAATTGACCCGCTTCAGACGTGGCCGCAATGGCATCTGACGATTGAGGCCCGCTGAACTGGAATTCAGACCTGCGTTACCCCCAGTACTGTTTGACGATAGACAGCCAAGGTCGAGCTTCGGTTTCTTGCGAGGCCCGATCGCCTGCAGAGCCGTTTGATTAGCCTCGCGCTGCCGCGCCTCCTCCATCTCTGCTCTTTGCATCTAACGGAGGCATTTGCAAAATTGTTATTTATTATTTACCCTTTTTCAATAACATACGTAATTATTAGCAGCTCTATATTGCGAAAATGTTTTTATTATTTAAGAAATAGGATGCAATGTGAGACACAATAGCTGTGCTACTCGCAATTAGAATTTGTATAACACAAAGTTATATATGAAACATTAAAAATTAATTAGAATATAGTTAAAAATTATATTCCACGTATCTCTATTTCCACGTATCTATGTCCTGTACGTATCTCTATGTAAAGAAAATTTTTTTTTTATTTCTATAAAAAGAAAAATTGTATATTAAAAGAACAAGTTATTGGGGAGGGGGGAGGGTGAGACATTAAATGCTTATTTGATCTTTAAAAAAGCTTAATTCAAAAGCATTTAAAATAATTTTGAAATAAAAAAGCTTGTTCGGATATTACACGCCCCTCTCCTAAACTACTTGTAGTAAAAGAAAAATCACTTTACAATTATTTTTAAATTCAATTATAAACAGGAAACTAACTAACCTCTTTTGCTTTTGCTTTCAATTTGGCCTGTTCCGGATCCTCTGTTTTCGCTCGACTTTTTGCAGCCTTTAACAGCATCTCCCTCTCGTGCTCCTCGTGCCTCTTGCGTTCTACCCTATCCAATTCCTCCAAAAACTTTAACTGTGCCCTTACATCCTGCGTTACCTCGTATCTGGGATCAACCTATAAATTAAGTACAACATGATAATTATTATTTAACAGATGATAAAATCGAACTTCTACTAATACTCTATGTATCTGAAATTTTCAATAAAAAACTGTCCATAAATATTTGTATGGTTTTTATACAGTTTTTATAAATAAATTTTATAAAAAAAAAGATAGTTCTATGACGTAATATTGTGTGATACAGGTAATGTTAATCCAATAATGAAATGCACTTTCATTAAAAATTTTGTCCGATACTGTAATCAATGCTCGATAAATAATATTGTAAATAAATTTATAAATCGTTTTTATCCAATTAGGTAAGAGCACATAAATTGAAAATAGTGCAAAACAGCGTATTAATTAATAAAACACTCACTTTCACAAGGTCTATCCTATGCTCAGCAATGACAGCCAATTTTTCAACTAAATTCTTCAACCTCTCTTGTGCCGCATGAGAAATTAACGATGCTACTTCTTGGTTGGGTTCTTCCAAGCCATAACTAGTAACTGTAAATAAACATCAATTAATTTTATTGTGCAAAATTTTAAAGCACGCCAAAATCCATTGTAAAGTACCAACCTATTTTGTTAATCTTGTGCTGTAATGGTGTCATGTGCAAAAATATTTCATCTTTACATGAACGTATTTGCGTTCCAACGAATTTCGTTGATCCAAGGATCCGTTGAGATTCTTCCGCCAGATTGACTCCTCCCATCGCTGCCACATCATTAATGTCATCGTCGCCCCTACAAGGATTTTTCGTCAAATTATAAAGTCTCTTTAACGCTCCTTTTCATCCAGATTACACGATATGCAATTGACAAATAATCGCCCTTTAAAGGCAGAAAAGAAAGTACCATTGGTGGTTTTAAACAGTGCGGCAGAATGAGCGGAACTGAACTTTAAATTCATGAAAATACTTTCTCATCAAATTAATATAAGTAAAAGAAAATATAGCGCTAAAAGAATGTAAAAAAGCGGAAGAAGAAGAGAAAAAAAAATGAACGAAATTTGAGAGTAAGATCGAAGAAATAAAGAGTTACAGTACCAATTGATAATCGTAAATAAAAACAGCACTCGATACAAAATGCAAGACTATTATTAATAATGATAGATTAATTCCTCGAGAGAATTACGAGTAACGCATGTAGATGGTGCATTGTTATGTTAGTGCGTCATTCGAATGCTGCCCTTGCCCTTCACCCACCACACTACTACTACTACTCTACTCGCAATAATCGCAACTGGGCAGAAAAAAGCCGGCGAAAAACGAAATGACTTACGTATAGCCCGCGGACGAGAAGGTCTTCTTCTCCTTCTCCTTGGGTATTGGCTTCGGTTGTACGGAAGGCACTGCGGCTTTGTTCAACGTGGTGATGGTAGTGATGGTCTTGTTTTGCGTGGACGTGACGACCGTCTTAGCGAGTGTCGTTACCGGCAATGACTTTTGCACGACGATCGGCCCCGTCGGCTGTCGAATCGTACTCGCACCGCTGCTCACGCTACTGACGGTTGTACTCACCGATGACTGCTGCTGATGATGATGGTGGTGGTGGTGATGGTGATGATGCTGCTGCTGCTGCTGCTGCTGCTGCTGCTGATGCTGCTGGTGCTGCTGCTGGTGTTGCTGTTGTTGCTGCTGTTGCTGCTGTTGCTGCTGCTGCTGTTGCTGCTGTTGCTGATGCTGCTGCTGCTGCTGCTGTATCGAAGCCGTTGGTAGCGTTCCCGATTTCACGGCATAAGTCGTTGTCGGGGGGCGCACTACGGTCGTTGTCACTGGACGCACCTAAAAACGTCGCTCGTTTACCGATTTGTCATTTAGAATTAAGAAACTTATGAAAAAATAGGCCACAAATTCAAAGCAATAACCGACACTCGACTGCGATGGGAAAGTAAATTAAATAGTTGAGGGACAATGTAATTGCAGGTATTGCATATCTTGTTATTATTGTTTTAACGTACACAAGCTTTTAGTATCTCGTACGCGTGGTTCATCCAAATACTCTTTCGCTGCATAAAATGTGAGTTTTAGCCGTAAACTACTTATGCCTTTACTTATATATTCTGCTTCAATAGTTCCAAAGAGAAAATCATTAATAAATACCTAATGCTTATAAATAAGAAGTATCTTATACATTGAAATAATTGTTCTTAAGATATTTTGTCAAATGTCTTAAAATGATAAATTGATGCGCTAACCAATTAATCTAGGAATTCGTTTATGAAAGTAGAATAATCATTTGTTCGCGTTTCTAATTGTAGCGATAATGATCGATAATATTCCACTAGATTAGGTTTGTTACATAAAGCGTCTATTGAACTTTTAAGACTTTTAACTTTTAATTAGAGAGGTATGCGAGCGTAAATTAGGGACTTTACAATATTAACAACAAGGTGATTTATTATCTAATATAAGTATTAGTAAACATTAAGATACAATTTTTTTTTTTAATGTAAATTTAAATCTATAAGTATAAATAAACAAAGATCTTAAAACATTTTTAAATACTTGGTGGGGATTTCTATTAACCATTGCATCGTAAGTTTGCACGTTTGTATTAATTGAATTACTATCGAAGATTAAAAGAAAAAGAAAAAGTTGTAAGCGCTATATCCGAGATCATAGACAAAGAGTAAAAATTACAAATAGAAATTGTGATATTGAGTATTAAGAAACAATTTATAAAATTATTAATCATGGAAACTCGTTGAACTATTTTAGATACAATTAAATAATTAGTAAAATTATGCTCGAAAATCATTATAACAAATGAAATAATAATAGTTCTTCTGGATAGTTGTGACGAAGATGCTATTTTACTTGTTGCAATAAACTTTTGATGCGTGATTAATTGTGAAAAGTCACACGTAAACTTTTTCTGAAAACAAAGAAACGTTGAGAAATAATGTTTTTTTTAATATATTATTCACCGTTTATTTTATTACTCTTTCAAATTTGAATTTCAAAAAAAAACTAAAAATTCATATATAAATAAATATTCTTTCACGGGATTTTATGTTTATCTGTTCTTTTTATCATAAGAGTCAACCACGAGTATCGGGATATTAAATAATAAAATTAAATGGGCAATTAATATAGTTCGAACGACATTTAATATAATATCCACTCGAGCATATTATTGAAAAATTTATAGTAAAAAATGCTTGATTACGGAAAATATGGAAAAATGTGATTGCGTTTGAGTGTGTATGTTCATTTACGAGTCATGAAAATAAATGTATATGTACGATGCTTTTATAGAACTTACAGAGTAAATATTCAAAAATGTCTGGGATCGTTAATTGTCTGAACATAAAGCAACTGGTCGACGAAAACACATATACATTACAACATCAATAATTACATCATAGCATTGGAGCTACATATTCACAAAGATACGTGCATTAACATAAGACTGATAGAGTAATTTCGGTGAAAAATATGCAGATACCTAAATGCTGAAGGTCAACATGCATTCTTATCAAATGAATTTGATAAGTAAGAAAGAAATGCAGTAGCAGATAATGCCATCTAATTGTAGCAGAAGAGAACTCACATTGATTCCTCTCATACGCACATGCACACACACACTTTTTATCACTAAAATTGATATTTACAGGGACAGATTTTTAAAATACACTTTTCTTCTGACTATTATTAAACGTAAAAGTAATTTTATACCTTCGTAAAAAAAAAACACTTGTTAAAAATATATGTATTTATACTTATTTCACACTTTACTGCATAATTAATCGTACTTTATATTTAATTAATTTGTAATAAACACAATACATTTTCATTATCTTTTTCTACAAAGCTAATTTCTGATAATGTAATTCCTTAATAGTTTATTTTTATATTTATATTTCCATGCAATACGATATAAATACTAAAGTAACATACATTTTTTCTATTAAAATAAAAGTTAAATATTAATGTAATATATACATATAATTATAATGTAAGTGAATCGATCTTTGTATTTTACTTTTAGCATTAAGAAAAAAGTTTCCAACAGAAAAACTATCTAAAAATAAAAAATGATTTTAATAAATAACTTGAATTCTAATGTTAAATATATTGGCAAAAAATATAAATATCCATGTATAGATTCTGTGAAATTGCGATTCTATTTTAAATCTTCTTATAATAAATAATAATTAATCGTTTTACTTTTACATTACTTTTATATTTGTTTTAATTTTATTCTAAGTATTTTCTGTATTTTCTGTATTTTCACAAATTATTAAAGTGATTTTAAAATATATTTTTACCAATGAAATATAGAAAAGAAATTTTTTTTTTCTTCAAGTGTCATAAGCCTTAAAACAATATATTGAATGTCAGTCGAATGTCCGAAATGGCTATAATACGAGTGGTTTTTTCATAAGATTAAATAAACGTGCAATACAAGACAATGGCATATGATGATGATTAAATATTTACTTTTTTGTTAAAGGAAGACGTCACTGGTTTTTGCAAATTCTTTAAAAATACAAATGAGAGTTTTTCGTATACCCAATATACAAGTGCATTTATTAATTTCATGTTTATAAGATTCCAAACAAAACCATCTGACATGTTAAAAATTGCCACAAATTTATAAAGTTTTAACCACGTTTTATTCATTCTCAGCGTACTCAATAAATGAATCAACTTTTTATGTATATACAATAAAAAGTACGTAATAAATAAAAAGGTTAGTTGTAGTTATGTTTGAAATCTATTACATACAAGATAAATATTTTTCAACGATTCTTCAATGAGTAAGTGTCGAGTTAGCAACATCTTGGATTTTTATTTTAAAAATACAGATCATTTTTCAAATATAAAAAAGTGCATAAACTGGTTCAGATATTAAAAATCCTTAAGTCGAAAGAAATTCGTCGAGACATTCGTGAAAAGTATTTATAAAACTTTAGTAATATTTTTTACTTTCTCGTGTATTAAACAATATCTTTTACTGAAAGCGTGTTTTTACACTAATTTTAAGAAAAACTCATTGAACAATTTGTACAACACTATTTTAATTAATATATACTCGTACAAATCAATTCACATAGTTTTAAACGGTAAGCAATTACTTTAATTATCGCAATATTACAAAATAAAGTCAACTGAAAAAATGGGCTAATGTAAATTAATTTGTACTAATTTTTGGATTATGTGTTGTCAAATATTTACGAATAATGTAAGACTCTATTTTGCTTCTTACCAGCCTCTGTTGAACCATTGGTTGCGGAGGTCTTGGCATATTTGTTACTCCTGTGAGAGGTGCCATTACTCGTACTTGAGTACTTGCCGTTGGTGTCACAGCAATAGTTGCCGGAGACGCAACAACTTGTGTAGGTGAAGGTGATGCTGTTGATGTTGCAGGTGCTACAGCTACGGTTGGCCTAATTTGGTTTTGCTGTAGAAATAATTGTTCGTTAAAATGTTATAATTAATTATCTTTAAGGATACTTGGAGAAACAGTTTGATAATAAATATTAATAGGAGTCTGAAAAATATTGACTAACATAAGATTTAAATAATAACGTAAATAGTGTAAGTTATTTATAAAAATAATTTATAAAAAAATAGTTTTCAAATGATATCTCGAATATTATGATTGTAAGCATTTGATGAACGAAAGTATAAACATATAATTGGATTGAAAGGATTTGTAACACACTTTAACCTCGAAAAGTATTTTTATATGTACATAAGTATAAGTTATTAACCTGTGTGACAACTGGCGTTCCTGAAGCTATGGAAAACACAACATTCGCTGGCGGTGGTCGTATTCCATCAATAACCAATTCTTTAGTGACGAGTGACTGACGCAAAAGAGGTAAACTTTTTCTGAGGAACCCAATCAAACACGGTTGTGGAGATGCATTTAACAATTTTTCTAATCTAACACAGAACTCTTCTGGCTCAACTTTAACATCAATTAATTCTTGTATTAACGTCCGAACATTTCGTTCCACATGTTTAGGTTCTCGACTAGACAACTCTAATAAGTTTGCTAAGAATTTACGGCACTTTTCTTTGGTATTATCTGTGGTTTGACGCTGCAATTTCATAACAATAAAATCCAAATTAAACTCTTGCATAAATAAATACTTTAAAACCCAAGTTAAATATTAATGCTCGAATGAAATAAATAAAACTTTATTTTAATTCCTTTAACATAATCTAAAATAAACATAATCTTTATTGGCAAATATTGAATTAAAAATTAAGAATTCCAATTAATAATTATGACTTGTAGTTTCTTAATGTTTTTATGTTGGTTTTTAAACTATATATTATAACTATATTGCTTATTAGCATAACATATTTGTTTCATTCAAATACCAATACTCTACCTGGGTTTGGTTATAAGAAAAAAAGATTTTTATTACTTTTACCTGGGTCGGAGACGGAGTGGTTTGAGCGGGCGTAGCAACTGGCGTTGGTGCTGTAGTAGTTGCAGCAACAATAGTTGAAGTTACCGGAGTTACAGTTGTGGTAGTTACAGTGGGAGCTACAGTCTACATTAAATAAAAAATATTCGCATTATTTTAACAGGATAATAAATTGCTTTATATATATGGCTAGAATATTTTATTGAAAACCACTTAATATTTTTGAATAGTAAAACTTCAGACAAACTTTGTTTTCATATATAACTTTATATTAATAAGTGAGCTTTACTAATACTTATTGAAACTGTATAAGTTATAATTCAACGTAATTATACTATTATACATGTATGTATATATGTATATATATACATATATATACACTTCTAATATTTAAAAATTGATAGAAGCAAATATTTTATTTATTTTTAGTTTTAATTCAATTTACTTTGGAATTAAAAATGAATCTATTCAAAAATATTCTAACCATAAATTTAATTAATTTAACATTATTTAGAAATTTAAACATTCAATCAACTACAATGTCATACATAACAATTTTTGCATGCGTTTTGCACACGTATATAACATTTAGAATTTTTCAATTTTTGTTGATATGTTGATATAAATGTATATATATGACGTAATTTTAATTAATTTTATCTTAATTTATTAAACGCACTTGTACCTTGTAAAGACTCGTAGTTTTTTTAGTTTAATTGATTATGTGCTGTGTTTAGCTTGAATTTTTTTATTGGTCATTACTCAATAACTGCAATATTGGATAAATTGTGTTAAATTTATAATAATTACTCTAATAGTTCATTATAATATTTTAATTAATTTCAAATTAATTTATTTAGGTGCTTCGAATAATATTGTAGTGGGAATCATTCCGTGATTTCAATTCTACAATTGTATGGTATTGTGCATTACTGGGTGCATGCAAGCACTATTTAAAATTATTTATTGTAGCTATAACCATTGATAATTGTATTTTGGTATTTGATAATTGAAGAATGTAAGGTTATGCTACAAACTTAGAAATTAATACCATGCAAAATAATAATAATAATAATAATAAAAAAAAAATGTACAAAACAGAAATTGTTGATAATTCTATATTTAGCAACATTAAATAACTAAAACCATTAAATTGAAAAGAGTTTTGATAC
Source organism: Ceratosolen corneri (assembly GCA_030522565.1). Lineage (NCBI taxonomy): Eukaryota > Metazoa > Arthropoda > Insecta > Hymenoptera > Agaonidae > Ceratosolen > Ceratosolen corneri. Next base: position 22,964 of record JAPYYT010000610.1, read on the forward strand.
GAAAAATTTAAATGTAAATTTGAAAAAACGTTCATGCATACTTTTATAAAAAGTTTAATGCACTATGCAATAATGATTTCAATGACTTAACGTTATGTCAAATTATTCTTTAATGTATATCGTTTTTAAATATATCATTGCTAGGAATATGCTTCCATATATCTGCATACAAAATTTTTTTTACTTCTCATTTCATTTTTGATACTCACATAAAGTTTGTGGACCAGCTATTAATAGATAATTATTACAAATTTCATATTTTATTCTAATATTTAATTTAAATTCAATTTAATACATCTAAAACTACTGACATACAAAAAATTTATTCAAACTTCTGAACATCAATAAGGCAAATGAAAAAATAATTGGTGGCCACTTATATGAAACATGTGAATGTTTTGTTTTCAAAATAATATAAAAGATAATGAAAGAATGTTAATAATTGACATTATATTAATTTGTCTAAGAATAAAATAAAAACTTCTCAAAACTTTGATGAAACACATTGATTCCTGGTACATCATTTACTAATTATTGGTATTTTCATATTTGTGTAACTAAATACTTCTTTTGCAACACTTTATACAACAATATTATACAGATAATTATCTATACATTTAAATTTCTTTTAACGTAGCATATTAAATTAAATGCACAATTATTTTACAAAAGACTTACTTATAATTAAGCAAATAATAGAGCTTAAATTGAATTGCGTCAATACTACGAAATCTACTTCCTAATACGCATTAAATAATCACAAAATTTTATAAATTCACAATGTTCACAGAATCAATAAATGCCTGGCATTGTACAAGACTTGTAAATAAAAAGCTTTTGACACTAAGTTTAAAGCTAAGTGACCACCATGACAAACTAAAAATCTACTTAGTTACAGCATTCCAACAATATTTTTTTAAAAGAGAGACCAATAAAACGTCTACAAAGAGGCTACTTCGAGTCTCCTAAGAGGTATGAATGTGCGTCACCTGAATGGGTTTTCTTATTGTGGCGAGTGGTGGACCAGTGAACTGTGCGTTCAGCCTACTTACAGCTGGCAATGAGGCTAGACGATACGTTGTGCCTGTGGCACTCGGTGAAGCTACCACTGCATTCCCTGCAATACTGTTGGGAGTCACTGTTCCTGCAGGGGTACCAGGAGTTGGAGCTGGTCCCACCCTTAGCAGTTGAAACTGACCATTTTCTGTTTTCAGTAATAGGTGCCCTTGAGTGCCAGCTTGTAAACCTTGGAGAGCCTGTAGCGTTATCTGAAAATAACAAATTATTATTGCAAATGAAAATCACTCTTGCACTAACACAAAGGTATTTTTACTTTAAGAAAAGCTTACTTTCTTAATAATTATATATTTGTCAATAATATGGCACTAATTAAAAGAATAACAGATCTAATTAAATAGTGAGTTTATAAATAATAATAATCCGATTAATTAATACTTCCATTATTAATGCTACGATAAAGTTTTAGGTAGCAATTTTGTGTATATTTGGAATAAAAAATAAATTAATAATTGAAAAGAATTAGTAAATAATAAAATGCCCCACAATTAATATTACTGTGTATTTATAAAATATACTATGCACAATATCACAACGAATAAGGTTAGAACTATAAGGGTTGAAGTATAACAAAATTTAAAAAACAAAATTATACATGTCTAAAATAATTATCGAATAAAAATAAAAAGGATAATTGGAAATTTATACTTATGAAAAGAACAAGCATAAAATATTTAATACATATAATCTAATAAAACACAACTCGATTGATCTAATTTTTTTAAAAGTTAACGAGTTAAATGATTTATTTATTATGTTATATTTTTGGAATTAAATAAAATAATGAAAAAACATTAATAATATAATAGTGGTCAAAGTTCTTTGAATGATGTAACTTTGCGCACTAAATTTTGTAACTAAATTTAGTTAATAAACATAAATAAACAAATATGATTAACCTAACCTAAAATTATTATTCTTCACGATTTAGACAGTGTTGAAGTATTTATAATTACAACAATCTCTCGTTAGAAAATTATAGACATAGAGTATTATTTCATTTTTTTAATTCTTAAAATGCCATACACACGCATATATATATATATATGTATGTATATGCGTGTGCAAGCGTGTGAGGGCACGCGTGTGTGTACATGCATTTGTATTGTGTGTGTACAATATTTTTAATCGTGGTTATATTTAATTCTATTGGCCATGTATAAAGGAATTTATAGTACCCATGACGAATTATTATTTTCCAAGAAATAGAATTGATTTAATTGATAAATCCAAATGAAACTACATGTATGATGTACAATACTGTATAGATAAGTTCAATTAGGTATCAAGCAGGAATTGATTTCATTAACCTCCAATATATTTAATACAATTAAATTGACATACATGTTAAAACCCATGAATAGAAAGTTAAATTATAATTGATGAATAAAGCCAAAATGAGATAGCACAATTATACCCAAAGTATTGATTTAAGTAAATAGATGTGAGCAAATGATAAATTAATCGATTATCACAAACATTATTTAAAGAGGAACTATCGGTGATTGATCTGAATTTCAGTAAATATCTAGAAGTTTGACGTCTAGAAGTTTGTAAGTAAGGTCGATCGACATTTAATGATAAATTGCATTAAATAGGCTACCGTAAATTAGGAAAACATATAGCAAAGATAATTTTGAAATTAAAATACATATAATTGACGTCAAAAAAATGCTAATGAAACGAATGAAATATACTTTCTCTTGATTACTCAATTCACGTAATTTCAATTAAATTCAATTTCTAGATAAATATACGCGAGTAACTACTTTTTACACCTGCGCACAAAATATCATAAATGATAATAAATATAAGCTATGCACGTAGGTAGATAAGTACTGAAGTCTAGACCTATGTTAAGCACTACAGAACCAACCAAGTGACAGCGTACAAAAAGCATGTTAGTTTGTTAATAAAATGAGAAGCTTGTCATACAGGACATACCCCAGGGGCTCCCGCTCGTCCTCCCATCATATGCTGGCCGATGACGACCCTAGAAGCAACTTGTTTACCTGCCTGCTGGCCAGTCACTGGTGTGCCTGGCCGCATAGCATTGACATTGAGTATCTGTACGTTACTGGGCACTATTGCGGAAGCGACACCAGCCTTGGCCTGCTGCACCGTGTTAGTCATATTGGCGGCAACTGTGACTGGGACTGACATAGGGACGGAAACCATGCCACCGGGTGCCACGCTAGTCTTAATAACCAAAGCAGTTTGTTTATTGACGTTTATTGTGGCTTGATTAGTAGTCTGTGTTCCCGAAACATTGCTCACTGCGTTAGACGTGCTCTGAAGCACGGTCTGGGTGGTGACAACACCTAGTGTACCGTTGGCCAATTGGGCCACATTTTGCGCCGGAAACGTTAGTTTATTGTTAGCATTGACAATGCCCGTGGTTGCGATAACCTGGCCACTACCAGGATAAACAATCTTCACATGCTCTCCTTGGACCTTGGCCAGTGCCGTAAGTTGGTTGGTCTGATTACTGGTAACCTGATTGCTTGTCACTTGATTGATGAACGTTGCTTGCTGCTGTTGCTGCTGCTGCTGCTGCTGCTGTGGTTGCCCACTCTGTTGCTGTTGCTGTTGCATGGCCTGGACCTGGATCTGGCCACCTTGCTGCTGCGGCTGCTGCTGCTGCTGCTGTTGCTGTGTACCACTGCAAGTAACGACGTTGACATTGGAGAGGGTAAGCTGGCCACTGCTGGTGGTGCTGGTTGGCGTTGACGTCGCCTTGACGAGTTCCTGCGCCGTGGCGGCGGTCATATTGTTGACCATTTGACTCTGACCGCTAGTGTTCGTGCCATTGCCGCCGTTGCCGTTACCGCCACCGTTACCGCCGCCACCGCCGCCGCCGCCGCTGCCCCCGCCACCACCGCCGCCACCACCGCCGCCGCCGTCGCCGCTGCCGCCGTTACCACTGCCGCTGCCGCTGCCGCCGTTATTGCTGCTGCTGTTGTTGTTGTTGTTGCTGTTGCCGCCGTTACTATTGCTATTGCTGGTGCCATTGGCGACATGCTGTTGCTGCTTCTGCGGCTGCTGTGCAGTTGCGGCGGCAGGTAGACCCGTGGCCGCGGCGGCCGCTGCCGCGGAGGAGCCGTTACTCCGGTGATTCTGCTGCTGCTGGGCCGGGCTCGGACTCTGCTGCTGGCCGACGATCGTCGGCTGAGTCGTCGCGCTCGTAACAAGCTGGGTCTCGAGGGAGCCGACGATGGCGCTCACCGCGGATTCGTCGACGTCCGTGCTGAGGGCTTCCTCAAGAAACTTAGCTGACGCCATTTTCGTCCGAGCTCCAACTGTAAACTGAGCCGCGCATGCGCGAGGGGCTGCGGAGGAACATGCCGCCGCGCGCCGCTCAGCACACGCTCACTGGCCGCTGTGGCCGCGTTGCGCCGGGGGCTCGAGACGAGGGGCACAACGGCGACCTAGTCCAGCCAGCCCGACGACGTTGCTGTTTCTACCGTTTTTACCACCTCTGCCGTAGCCACTATCGCCGTTGCTGCCGCTGCCGCTGCTGGCTGCTGCTGCTGCTGCTGCTGCTGGCGCTGCTGCCTGGTGCTGGTGCTGCTGCTGCTGCTGCTGCTGATGGTGCTGCTGCTGCTGCTGCTGCTGCTGCCGCCGCCGCTGCCCCCACCACCGCCTCCACCTCTTTACCAGCGCTGCATTGGCTCGGAGCCGCCGGCCGCTAGCGGCGTCCTTTTCTCCATGGGCACATCCGCCGCGAGTCGCAACTCGTGAGGCGCGAGGGCTCGCCGTTGAAGCAGCCGTTGGGTTTTGATGTCGAGTCGCCTCGGGGTACGAGGTCTGCGAATGCGTCGTAGACGAATTAGCGAGCTAGAGAGGTTGCGAATGGCGAAGCGCTACCTACGAGCGGGTGAATGCCCCGAAGCAGCCTAAGCCATATTCGTCACGCGTGTCTCTCTTTGGAGGGCCGTGTACGTATTCACGTTCGATCTTCTTGTTCGCGCGCCGACCCGATCCGCTTTCTTGTACTTTAGCGCGGCACGTTGGAGGCGCGGACCATGATTTGCCGCGCTCGAGTGGAGACCGTTCTTACGACGTGACGGCGGGTGACCGTCGCGTTACGGGACACGTAACTGCCCGTTACCGACCGCGGCACTAACGAGCTGCCGCATTTTGCACTGAAAATTTCAAACGCTAGGCTGCAATTTCCTTACTCTGTCGAGTAATTTCATCTTTAATAAACGTTTTATTTATAAATTTACGCATTTGTTATATATATTAACGTCTTATTTGTAAATCGAATTTTTTGTTACTAATGTTTCGTAAAAACTCGAGCTCTCTGGGCCTCCCCGCTCTCTCTCGTACGCTCCCTCACTCGCTCCCTCTCTCTCTGTCTCTCCCTCTCTCTCTCTCTCTCTCTCTCTCTCTCTCTCTCTCACTCTGTTTCTCTGCGCGGGCGATTGTGTGTACATGGTGTACATTATTATGCAAGTCGCACGTTTGTCCAGTAACTTCGCACTAACTTTATTCGTAAATCACAAAAGCGAATTTTTATTACAACCTACATCATCGGCTTTCACTTATCCTCATTTATTCTCACCCAGCATTCCTTCCAGCAAATTCAACGTGCAAATTAAACGCCGAATGCTATTCAAGAAATAGGTAGAGAACGACATTAATGCCCTTTGCACTTTTAACTAACTTCAGTCATGAAAGAATAAATTATTTATATTTTTTAGAAATTTCATAAATAAAACTAACGTTCCTCCCCCACTACAAGTAATAATAATTTAATCGATAGACACAGTACAGTATATATATATATATATATATATATATATATATATATATATACATATATATATATATATATATGTATATATAATCTTGTTAATAATTTTCGTATTATAAGAACATATATCTCATAAATCAAATTGATGCTATTGAAGATAAGTAAAAACTTTCTTTTTAATAATAGAAAAATACCATCCAAATTTTATTCAACGATATACTGCTTAACCCAGCACGTCATTTCACATCGTATCATATCCCTTGAGAAAATTATAATAAATCTTTAATAATTTTTTAAAAAGCTAACTCCAATGCATCCAAAATTACTTACTTTTGAAACTCGATGCTTACAATGTCCATCTCATTAACGTAAAGTTCTAATCATTTACTCACATTAGCCTTTGAATTCGTTTATTGCTCGAAAACGCTAATAAGCAAACTAATGAATATACCAAAAATTAATATGTAAAAGCCTTGTTTATTATTCAAAAACGCAGCAAAGTCATTTGTGCCTTGGACATACATTGGCCAAAAGTCCCAAAAGCCATTCGATCAATATCCAAAACTCAACCATCCAACAACAAATTCAAGACTCCCGCGCAATTCTAGCATCCCAATACGCAACGCACATCCTCGCCATCTCACTCGACATTTGACAATTTATTTGCACCGCTGCAGAAAAAACTGACTAAACAACGTGCAATATCCCCGTCGGCGAGGAACGTCTCCTCCTTGGCTTACTTGCGAGCAGATGATTTGGAGGTGCGGCATTCGCCGAGCGGCACAACATCAATTCGTCCAATCAGAGCTCAGAGCGACTGCTACGTCAACCACATGCAGACACCAAACGTTAAAAAGTTGTTTCTTCTTTTCATCGGAGCGAGCAGCAACGACCTTTCGCGGCATGTGCGGACGAAATTTTTATTGCATTTCTGGGCCCCATCGAAGGGTTATTGAGGGCCAAGTAATTATTGAGCGGTGTTGGGGGACGAGGTGAGGCTGAATTGCTTAATTGCTTAATTGCTGCATATACTGTGTATGATCAATTCCCTTGGGTCACTCACTACCCAATGTTTCGGTCCTCTTTTCAAGAATTTCGCATAAAAATCATAAGACACACTTTGGCGTTAAGATCAAAATGTGAGGCGAAAATGCGATCAAAGGTTAGCCTGGGAGAGCGAGGTAATTCGAGTTTTCAATGCTTTTCAATACGAAAAAATATTCAAATCCAAAGAGAATTTAAATTTTATGCTACGACTTATCGATATAGCCTATTTTCTATTTAATAAATTCTTACTTAATAAAATCTAATATTCTTTGTTTATTATTTATTAATAAAGTAAAATTTTATAAATCTTGGTCGCTGTTAATTGCAATTCAAAGTGCATCGATGAATAATGTAATTCTATCAAATCAGATGTAATTTTGAATTTCAAGCAAATTTTTGTTATAAAATTTGATTAATAACAACTGAAACAATGATTTTTTTCTATTGTACGCGATCTGAAAATTTACCTCAATTCAGTCCAGCTATTGAACTGTTAAACAATTACACTTTATAAAAATAAAATGGCATAAACTGCATAAGCGCATAAACTAATACAAATGCATAGAAATGAAGAAATATTAAATTGTTCATTTTATAAGTATTCTCTAATGTTCTCCGAGATAACTACTTACCCACGACGAATTACGCCTGCAGCTCACTTATTGTTATAAATGCTGAATATTTCGATGAACCATTCCAATCGTTTGCTATTAATTTTATGCGAATAAGCAAGTTTTAAATCGAAATTGAAAAATAGACCAAGTCTATAGATAGAAAATCATGCGACTTATTATTAATCAGACTTCGTTATAAATTGGTGCAAAACCACGGAGCGCAATATTTTATGCAATTCGTAATTAACTATGCATTATAGCTGATATCGTGTAATCGGGAAGAATAAACTGGACATTGAAGTATTCTTCTTATATAGAGCTTGTAAAATATTCACGAATTCTAGCAATCATAAGTGTTTAGGGGCCAGACTATTTTATAAGCATTAGACAAATTAATAATTTCCGTGTTTATTGACTCCCACACTGTTCTGCAAAAATATTACTACGTTCTTTAAAGTTATGCATTTTAAGTTATAAAATAATATATATATATATATATTATAGATAGATTACAATTCTTTATATCCTACCAACTACTACGTGAAATAAATCGTCGCCAACTAGCCTAATTAGACCGAAAGCAAATTATCATGGAAAAAGTTACTTTTCACATTAGAATTTACATCTAGATCACTTAATTCAACAGCATGACTATAATTGCAAAACAACATAGGAATATAAGAAAATTATTGGCATAAAAATGTTAGCTTGCCCTTAAAGAGATAGAACTATTGAGGCCAGCTATTATTCTCAAGAATATTAAAAGCGTGTCTTAAATTAAAATAGAAGATTTCCCATATGCAAAGGGATAATCGGTTATTGCAATTCTCAGAAATAATGTATTGGAGCTAATTAAAAATTCCCAACGCCCACTGACACATCAACTATAAAAATCCCGAAAGTACATGCATATAATTATAAATCAAAATTTATTTAAAAAATTGCAAATACTAGTAGCCCTTTAACCGACTGAATAACCCTCAACTGAATAGAACACCGAATGGTTTACGGATCGGCAAATGTCACGGTAAACGCAATAAGAAACAGTCTTCCCTAAACCTCCTGTATATACTGGAGTATTATTACATTTTTATTTTATTTTAAAGAACCAAATCTGAATGGATTAAAACAGCTAGAAGTAACATACTTTCAACTATTAGCTACACCAGTCTCAAATAATAATAATAATAATAATTAATAATTAAGTTTAATAGTACAAACAGTATAATAAAGTACAAACATTATTTAAATAAATGTAAGTCGTATGTAAAATGAAAAAATAGTGTCTCTAGCCGTTATATTCTATCATATAGAATAAATTTCATATGACAAAGTACTAAGAAAGGACTTAATTAAAAGGTTTAGAGGATAGAATGAAAAGAGTTTAAGTAATATTTAACTAATATTATATTTATATAGAAAGTGGAAAAGCTTTTCAAGTAGCCATAACCTTTCATATTCTCAATGAAATTTTTGAAAGATTAAGTAAACAAATGTACGTTCGTGCTTCAGTGTCTTTTTTGAAATATAAGACGATACGAGTCGAATAACCACAAAAATGAAACTAAATTCAGAATTATTGATTAAAGTACTGAAACCTTTTCCAATAATTAGAGGCATTGTTGCACTTCTGCTTCTAAAGATAATATTACAAATCTAGGAAATAATAATATTAAAAATTTGTGATTCACATGAGTCTACGGAAAAGGTATCTTAACATGCAAATGTAGATCTTAAAAATGTTCTCGTAACAATGTCGATTTGACAAATTTAATCCGATATATAATATATTTTAAGTAGTTCTTCGATTGATATATTCTAACTTTAAATATTCATTTACAATTAATTCAAGAATATTAGATAAAAATATGTAGAAATATTCGTACGATGTAGATGGTTGTATCAACTAAAATTCAATGAGAAAATTTGTTATTAAAACAAATTTAACAATACATCAAATAAAAAATAAAAAGTTCAATTATTAGGAAGAACATAAAAAAAAAACTAAAAATATCTTTTTATTAAAATTAAAATATCACAATAAAATAAACGAATTAACACAAATAATAATACTTAAATTTAAATGAAAATAAGATATGAAAAATACGAATATGTAAAGGAAAATTCCTTAGAATCATATCTTGTCCTGCTCTCGTTTCCTTCTTTTAAGAAAAGAAAAACGTTAGATAAGTAAGAATTAATCATATACATTGTAATACCGGTATCTGTAAGAATATCCTTGCAAAACTTAACGATGAAAAAATAGAGATTACAGAATATATATTATATATATATATATATATATATATATATATTTCTTGTAATGTCACTATAATTTGGATAAGTATATGGCAAAAGGATGGAGTAAGATGTGCAACAATCACTCAATGTATTTTATATTTTACATAGTGTACATGACACTTTGTGTTTTCATAAAATAATGTGGTCCAACTGAAAATCCATTAACTGAAATACTTGTTTACTAATGTATGTGCATCTACATATTAATATTTATACGCATTTATTATTTATAGTTGCCTTTCATTGATACAATTCATTTCAAACTACTTTTGTTTCACTCTTCGATTTCTTTCTCCTACTCTTAACTTTCTAGGTTCGGATAGACAATTATACTTAAAGAAACGAAAGATATTTAAGAGGACCAAGACAATTTTGATGGTTGTATGAAGCAAAATTAATGTGCCCAATTTTTTCTGTGAAACATTATACAATGACGTTTATATAATGAATTTATTTTATTGTAAAAATAATTTTTTCAATTTTAGAAAAAATCAAAATTATTTGAAATTATTTTGTGTGTGTGTGTGTGCTCATGCAAGTGTGTGTATAAATACTTTTTTCTTCTTAAATTTTTCGATTACTTTCCTTTGCTTTAACACCAATAACAGCAATATCAACCTTTAAATGGTATTTTTTATAAATTTTTATTCCACTTATACTAAAAAGAATAATTTATCATTTGCTTCTTTTGAATACAAGTAAAGTATGTCGATGGTGATTGCTAAAAATACTCAAAGGATGATAAAAACTGCTAAATGAGATTGTTCACTATAAATACTGATTGAATCTCCTTTAATCTGTAACGGAAAATATTACTATTAGTATACTTGTAATTGACATTGCAAAATCTTGAGAGAATTTAGAAGTTTTAAGAATAAAAGTAAAGCTGTTACTTTGATGTATTGGAGAGATTGTTAAAATGTATTTTATAACCGATCCGATAATAAAGAAAAAAATTTTCAATCTTTTAATTGCAAATAATATTGACGAACGATCTTTATTAATAATAAATATTACAGTGCGTAAGCGTCTATACGAGCGTGTTTATGCTATATATGAGAATATTATTTGCACCCGCGTTACAGCATATATATATATATATATATTTATGTATATATGTATATATATGTATATATATGTATATACCTGTGTATGATATGCAAGCTATCGCTATCTCTATCTGTGCGTGCGCGCATGTGTGCGCGTGTCAAGTAAAAAATCGTCAAATATGAAAATTGTATATTTTTATTTATCCAATCTATATAGATTAAAATAAGTATTTAAAAGTATGTAAAAAAGTAATCTAAAATAGGCATACAAATCTTGAGAGAACTCGGTGCTATAAATTGCATAAACTTTATTTCTCATTGTAATCAAAAGATTTTTAAGTACAACAATATCGTTATTTTTAAGAAATATATTAATTTTATTTATGAATTTGCAGTTTTTAGCATACTTTGATCAAAATTGCATTGCGAGCAGGAGCAATAAGGCAGTGAATATAATTGTAATACAGTAAAATAAAAATCGATGGATATTAATTAATTGTTGATAATAATCACTAAATTCGATAATAAATGGAAGAAAAATAACAGAGAAATAATAGTAATGGTGGATTACAGCGGAGGATAAATAACCTTCTTATTATATGTGATGTGAATAGTTGCAATTACAATTAACAATAGAATTGAGATTTCTCATTATTAATATATTTATTCGATTACTTTAACCCTATAAATACATTTGCATAATTATGTAACGCATTATCGGCATGGGCTCCTCTCTTCCTGTTTAACGTTATTAGAGTTCTCGGTGTGAGTTAGGGTCCGTCCAGGCATTACGTAATTGGACTGCCGCGAGAGATATTAAAATAGGATCTGTGGGCGCAGATGAGAGAGAGAGAGATAGGATTAGATATGGAAGTCGTTTATATAATGTCCGAAGGGAGCCTTGTTGAACATATTTGCAGTATCGCTCTCTGCGGTTCGATTCGGTGCGAAAAATTGAATTACAAGCTCCTCGTCAATTACACGACCAATCGCGTCAATTTTAAAAAAAGAAAAAATTGATTTATGCAGCGCTCTAATGCCTTAAACGCACTTGTCATCGGCATACTACGCATCCTCAATCTCAATCCCTTTACAATGTAAATGCATTGGCATAAAATCCCGTCTCTTGAATTACGTAACAATACTGTGTGGCTGCGCGCATTTGCGTTGAAATTCCCTTTAAATTTTCATGCAATTAAAGATAACGACGAAGCAATTACAACAAACTATAAGAAATATAATAAGCCTTGACAAATAAATGGGCTCGCGGTATAGCTTAGAAATACAGATTGACAAGAAGATTGAAAAATCATATTATAATAATTCACTCGCTTCGCTTAACTTGGAACGACTCGAACATTCAATGTCAACGTCAGCATTCACATTAATTGCAAGATAATTATTACAATATTCAGCGTAGCGATTGAAAGCTGTATAATAATCTATTTCATTAATGAATAATCCACGAGGCAATACTTCTCTGTGGACAAAGTGGCATTGCATGCTCCGAAATTGCCAACCTTTAGCGAGCGCAAATCATATTAGAGCTTAATTAGAGCTTAATATTTTCTTAAACGAAAGCCAAATCCGAAAGCCATTCGGAGATACCAACCACCCATCAGCGCTAATTTGTCCGAATCTTAGGCAGATTAAGGACGATATCGAGCTACGCGCAGGAGAATAAAGCGGGAGAATCCTAGATCAGGCTGAAGGATAAGGAGGCGAAAGCCTAGTAAACGAGCGTGCAATTCTGTCCTGTCATGGATCATTAGACCAGTGCTCCCAGGTTTTGATGAGGTTGTAGAGCTTGTCGCCGGGACTCTGGGTGTGGGCCACCTGCCTCTGGCCAATGAGCTTATAGTCCTTGGCGAGCTTGTCGGCCTTGAGGCCGTGATCGAGGAGCCTGAGGGCGGTGGCGATCTGCTCCTTGGGCGGGCTCTTGTAGCTAAAGTCCCCGACGAAGGCGATCCCGATACTCCGGTTGTTGTAATTGTGAGTGTGGGCACCCGCGGCATCCCAGCCCCGGCCCTCGTACACGTTCCCGTCGCCCCCGACGAGGAAGTTGTAGCCGACGTCGAGCCAGCCCTTGGCCTCGATGTGGAACGTCTGGATGACTCGCACGTTCAGGATGCACTTGGCTTCGTTGTAGCAGGACTGCGTGGCCGTGTGGCTAATTATCGCGTGCGTGGCCGGTTGAATTTTTAATGGACGGGGTGATTCAGTGGCGGATTGAGCGCCCCAGTCGGTCCGCGATATTATGCGTAGATCCTTGGGGCTCCTGGCGAACTCGTTCGTGGCTAAAATTTTATTGGCGCGTGATTTGATGGCTCGACGATTGGGCCTGTCTGATCTTATTTTGTTGCTTATTTTACTTTTTGAATCGGAGAGTGGGGTGCATAGGGACCAAAGATCCATTTTATGGATTCGAGTGGCTTTTGGGTGGGTAGGAGGCACCTCGATCGGGTTGATCAAGAGCAGGGCGACTATTGGTCGTCGAGTAAGGCTTCGAATGCATACGCGATAATTATTATTAAAACGTGTGCTTTCAGTTATCAAATTATTGTAAGTTTTAACTATTTGCACTATTGCGTGGCATCGTCGTCAACATTTGCATAGCTTACAGTATTGTTGCCGAAGTGAAATAATACGGCATGAAACCTATGATTAAATCGATTTCTTTTCAATATTGAAAAGAAGAAAAAAAAACTCCAACTTATTCAATTAATAAATTTATCACGAATACATGGAACTATAATGTGCTGTAATGCCTTCTTCGTGTGTGTGTGTGTGTGTGTGTGTGTGTGTGTGTGTGTGTGTGTGTGTGTGTGTGTGTAAACGTATGATGTTTTGAAAGATTTGCTTATTTCATGTAATCACATTAGTTATCAGTAATTTTCTTCGACTAAATTTTATTAAAAACTAATTTTACTACCTCGATCAATGTATAAAGTTGTACAGCAAAACAAAAAGAAAGAACAGTTTATTATATATATATATATATATTCTTATCAATATTGATAAACTATGTTTTTCTTTTCACGCTTATTTGCATACTATTTGCATACTATTTGCATACTTATTTTCTGAATAAAAATTTACATTACACGAATTAAATTTCACGATTATTATTATCCAAATAATTCAACAATGAATGAATTCATATATTTGTTGAAAAATATGATATACTACCAAACAAAAATTGGTTATTAGCCTTTTAAGAATTACACATGGGCAAAGTTAATTAAACGATTGGTGCACTTAAAAAACTATAGCATTAATCATAAAAATATTATAGAAAAAATACCCTAAAATATTATTACGATGATAAGAATAAAGACAAATGATAAATAAAGATATATACCGTTAAGCTAAAATAGTCTAATTACTGTCAAAATGGGATTTAACTACGGCAGGTGTACGTGGTAACGCGATAATGGACACTTGTGCACATATGCACATATGCACTTACTTACACGCACGGCTACACTTGCACTTACTTACGTGTACACTAATAAAAGCGTTACTATAAAACTTAAATGCGTGTATGTTAAGAGGAGTGGACATAGAGAAATAATGAAACGTCGTATACTATTTTCCAAACATCCACGACACAATTTTATCATGTTATTTAATATTACGTAAATAAAACGTAAATAATAATATAACGTAAATAATAAACGTAAACAACTTGAAACGCATTTTATAATTTACGTATATAAATAATAATATATGTAATAAAAATCAGATTGCCAGCAAGAATATAGATTATAAAAGAGTATAGAATTATTGGACTAATGTAAACAGTATATAAAAATAATTGACCGACTCTCAAAGATTTACTAAACTTATAAAGGCATTTGGCAAACGCAGTCATTTATTGTAATATTGTAAGAGTGTAAGTAAGATTATTGAATTTCACTAGCAAGTCATTCTTTATACGTGCTTACCTATTGAATCTTCATTGGCAGTTGTAAAAAATATTCCAACGAATAAAATGTCAATGATCAATGGAAGGGGTCGTAACGATAGATGACCCATTTCTATGTACAAAATGTGTAAAAAAATTAATCTTTTATGATATTACGCAAATTATAAACATGCATATTTATTGCATTTTCATGCAATATTTAGTCATGATTGATTATATGTCATTTGGATTTTTTTTCCCTTTTTTTTTTTATAAATTAAATGTATTATATTGTATTTAACTTTTATGAAAACACAAATTTCTTCACTGGATTAAAACTCATGTAGCCACGGATGTTCGCTGAATGACTGGCATCGGTTTCTCTTGGCAGTATTTTTTAAATAACTTGGGAGGGCAACCCCACTAACTACTATTTAATTTTGCAACTTAATTCATGATTCTATATACATACGTATATATATATACATATATATATATATATACACGCGCGCGCGCACGCACATACATATGCATGTGAAACTATAGTGCAGCTTAGGTATAGCAGTCATGTTATGATTTAAAAAATAAATATTTATTGTGATAATTAAAAATCTTTCTGTCCCTAAGCCGTCCTTTTTCTCGCGCATAACGATTTATCGTAAAAACTTATTTAAATATGTAAAATTTGATATACCTTCAGAACTTGCAGAAAACAAAGCATTCATTTTTCACTTGCGTAACAATAACGTAAAATTATAAAATATGCCCTGCTTTTTAAATTGAAAAATAAAGTCATTCACGTTATCTGAAACTATGTTTAATTAAAATGTTTTTTAAATTTATCATAATATTGATTAAAAACTCACATAATATGGTGAATAATGAGAGTTATAGTTGAAAAATATATTTCATAACCACACAATTAATGCATAAATAAAAATAAAATCATTAAAGTAAATTGCTCGTGACTAATTTAATTATTCGTCATTGCCATTTACCACTTTCAAACGTTCAATTGGAAACGATTATTTATTACACAATACGCTTGAATACTTGAATAATTTATGAGAAAATTTATAATTAAGTTAAGATTGTATATCTTACCGAAAAACTTGATTTCAATGAAAGACTTTCTTATTAACACTTAGTGAATCAAATATTGTAATATTCTTATATCACTTTACTCATTCCGTAATAATACTAATAATCGGTAAATTAAATAACTTTTTGAATAATTATAATTTATAATCTGATACAGAATAGTACAAAATAATGACATCAATATAACATAACAAGCATTATAGATAAAAAAAATTATAATTGTATTTTTTCAAATTGACTAGAAATTTTCACTGGCCACCGCAAAATTCAGAATATTAGTATAATAAAATGAGGTTTGTGTTCAAGAAATAAATTATTAATATAGAAATTTATGATTACATTCACATTACATAATATTATATGCAAATTATCTTAAATAGCATAAAAACATAAGTTTATCGGTAAGATATTAAATTGTTTTACGTTACATTTTCATACTTAATGCGGAATTTTCTTTTAATATCAAATTTATTAAAATGTGCCTAGATATACGTGTGAATGCCATGTTTTGTTTTACTAAGAGATAAATGTTATATAGCCAATAATATTTAATACTTTATAGGAAGTTTTAATAAAATATCTTATGGATTCGGATTCTGCCAAAAGCGAATACACAATAAATATTCTCCAAATTGTGAAATGCAAGATTCGTATATTCCTTATAAATGTAAAATTTAATACTATAAATCCAGAGAATATTACATAATTTAATCTCTATTACAAATGTCAGTAAAATATAAGAATAATTGAAGCACTTGTATGTTGTATTTGATTGTTTAAAGTAGTCAAATCCAATGTTTTATGCTCGTAATTCCACTTACCTACATCTCAAGTACTTGTAATCCTGAGCAAATCCAAATTATTAAAGTAAGCATGTAATTTTTATTGACACTTTTAGTCATTACAATATACATTAAGTATTAGTATTGGTTTTTAATGTCAAACATAGAGAATGTAGAATGTTTTAATTTCAGTCTGTTAATAATATTGTAGAAGGACAATATATATATATTATTCTTTTTATACGATTTTATTTCATTTTCTTATTTTACAATGTTATTTGTATACTTAAATGATATTGCACTACTTAAAAGGGATTCCGAAAAGCAGACAATCACTCGTCAGCGCTGAATAAATAATTAGACCTAACTAAATACATATTACATATTACATATTACATATTATAAGTTAAAGAATTGGAACCCAATGCTTCCAAGTTTTTATAACATCTTGCAGGTGAATACCAGGCTTCAAGGTAGTCGTCACCTGTCTCAAACCCAAAAGCTTATATTTTTTAGACAGCTTTTTCTCCGCAACACCCAATTTCAAAAGTGCCAATATTGCATCTTCCTGCTCCTGCTTAGGGAGTGTATGACTATAATCTCCGATAAATGAAATATAAATACTCTTCATGTCAAAGGCTCTCTCCTCTTGTGATTGATAATCCCAGCCACGACCTTCGTAGACGTTGCCGTCACCGCCAATGATAAAGTTTGCATTAATGTCCAGTTTCCCGAGAAGATTTATGTCAAAATTTTGCTTTTTGCGAACAATCTCTAGACAGCTCGGACTATCATTGCATTCCACGGAATTTGTTTGGGTAATTAGAACAATCGTCACGGGCCTTCCTCCCAACGAGGTTAATGACTGCGTAGGAGGTAATGCACCCCAATCAGAACGCGTAATTATATTTAAAGTGCCATCTGCAAAATAAAATGATCATTATGATATTTGACTATTTCTATTAAGCTATTTGTAACGTCGTTCAAAAAAAATGTTCCGACAATGAAAATATTATTTACACATTAAATATAAAAAAATTCAAGAATAATTTTTTTTTTTTAACCGTATTTAAAAAATTCAGACACATATTTTAATTAAACTTAATTATAGAAGCACGTTTATTACATTCCTTTGCATCGCACTTAACGTTATTCATTTAAACAGCTATTATGTATATATATATATATATATATATATATATATGTATATAGGTAAAAAATAATCGATTAAAATATAAATATGTAAGTGAATTGATAATCACATTTAATCATTATAATGAAATTCATATAGACCTTCAAATCAAAATATATATATACGTAAAAATTAATAAGTCATATTTTTCATTGACTTAGTGCTCAGTTCCATTCATGACTGTATAAACATGTGTATATATGAAGAAATAACAAAAAAAAAATAACTTAAATAAAGACTAATTTATAAGAAGAATAAAGATAAGAAAATTTAATTGGTAGTTCGGTGCAAAATTTTCACTTAAAAGTCGGAATAAGAAAGACTTGGAATAATTAATTTCAAATAAGATTTAACTGCTCTGGTAAATAAAGATACAGAGTGAGGGATTTTTGATATGATGAAATGGGAGAACAGTACATTGTAATTAAACCATTAAAAGATCATATTTATTTACGTTATCATATTTATTTACGTGATATTTAAAGAGCCCTTGATCACTATTTAAGATACAAATTTTAGTTTACAGAGGCAATGATCTCTTGGAAAAGCGTCTCCAAAAACGATCGTTTTATACTGTTGATTGCAATTAAAAGCAGAAACATCTGAAAATACGAAAAGTTATTCGTCTTTTCCTTGAAAATTTCTCTTTATAAAATAGTATTGAGATTCTATGATTAAAAAAAAATGTAAATATAAAAATACAGAGTACTGAGAGTTGAAGTGGAAGTAACTTTCAAACACGAGTTTGTGGCCCAACACCAACCGTGCAGCACCGGCATTTCTTCAGGTTATCTGAAAAACCTTTGTCGACATCCATTCCCCATAATTCATAATTCAAAAGATAATAGCTTTTCCAATGAAGAAAATCAGATGCCCAAAACAAACATAACTATCGGATATAAGATTGAGAAGTGACACAATGAAGTATCACATAGTACTATCAGTGAACAAAGTAAGCAGCGACTCATATTTTGAGCAATTCTTGCAAGAAAACTCATTCAAGGTCCGATAGAATGTTTGATGTAATACAATAATAACATATGCACACATTTCTAATGTAAGATAATTAATATTACGTTATCTTATTCACGTACTCTATTCCTTGTCAGTTACGACGACCTAATAACTATGAAAGAGATCGTTTTTACGTTGACTTCCGAGATTCACACGGCTTTAATGTAAATGCTGCAAACTTATCAACAATTTTTTAATGAAAATTGCTAATTCAACTGAACGTCACCGGCCCTCAAAGCCATATATATGCCATTAATATTAACAGATCTGTCTGATAAATCACATTGTTAATTGCACAGTATTTGTGATAAGCAAGCGGTTCGATTTGCTGTGAAAGTTTTTGGATTCCAAAATTCCGGATGGACTTGTACAAAATTTATCGACCAGTAGAATATATAAAAGATATTAAGCGCAATTTGTATTTAAAAAGTCCACGGTCCTTCAACATCTTATTTAAAATCTATTCTCAGTGTATCTTAGAAATTTGACACGATAAACTAATAGTCATATTACTCTAATTAAAAAATAATGTCTGCATTTGCTATTGAAAAATAGAAAATTATATTTTGAGCATTAAAATTTATATTCATAATAAAAAAAATAAGAATATTAAATAAATATACCCGCTTTATTCCCCATTAATATAATAGAGAAAGTAAGGCACAAGACATGGATAACCGAGAATGTACTCCTCATCTTTACAGTGGAGATAAATTGCTTACTTAAGATGCCACAACCTAGAACATTAATATTATTTATTATTGTGATATTTGGTTTGCGCCCTTTCATTATCTCCTTCATAAATTGCACTACAATGAAAATTTACATAATGTATATAATATGTACATTAAAAATCAAAAATATTAAAAGTCGTGATATCAATTATCCTGCAACATACATTACCCAACACATAGACATTTAATAAATATACAATGAATTTGCAAGTATAAAATTTGATATGCAAATTTACAAAAAAAAAAAAAAGAAAGAAAAATTTGAAAGCCCTAATGACAAAATTCGATATAACAAAACATTACATTACCATGAGAATGGATTCGTGCCACAACTAAATCAGCATTTAACTTTACGCGTACTTTAGTCTCAATTCTAAGTACAATTAACTTTTTAAGCAAGCAAATTACTTTTACTGTATTCAAATATGCGTTTGTTAGAAAATGTAGACTTTGACCATTACAGGTGAGCATAATAAAATAGTTTATCAATCATTACAAAGACTTATCATTACAAAGACACGTACATATTTATAATAATGTGTCAATAAAATTAAAATAAATTAACTGAGAAATTTACATTCTTGTGAATGTGAAATAGAAATTGGATTATCCAGATTATTAATAAGCCATGAAATATTCTTGAACACTATCTTCGTATTATATATAATATTTGTCAAAATTTATATGTCTAAATTTATTATCGATATTTATTGTCTAAATTTTTATGCCTCACTTTTCCAAGATTCTCCGCGATCGAATGTACAATTTTATTTATAAATATTTTCATACATACCTCTCGAATATTTTCAATCACACTTTTCGCAGTGTCCCACAACGAAACTTTTAACTACGTGCATAACTTACCACTCTATTTATATTACTTAAAGATAGTTGCTCTTTTATCTGATTGTATTTTGAAGTAAAGTACACAAAGTAGATCGGAAAATAGTATAATATTTTTAAAGATTTTCAACCTAAAATATTTATAATATAACGCTTGTATACACACGTAACGAGATTAATGAAAAAAAAAATTAAAATTATTTCTATTTTATGGCAGAAATGCGTATGTTAAAATCATCAATAAATTATTGATAATAAATTAAGCGGTAAAGTTTCTCACGATGCTTAGAGTGTTTGGAAAAAAGGCTTGAAATGTCATTTTTTTTATTTCTCAAGGATTTCATTCGAGTGCCAGAATTCCGATACTATATATATTATAATTGAACGACTAATTTTAAAGTTTCATGGGGGGGGGGGGCTTTCAATTGCACTAAGGATTAGTGGATCTCCATCGAATTATATTGATCACGTTGATAAGCGTCAGGATTCTCGGCGATTTGTGGTAAAATTTACTTTCCGTCCCATGTTATTAAGCCACTCGCTCTCCCTATTAAATTCTGTTTTTTCCGAAGCATCTCCATCGCATCGACGTTATTTTCTCCAGATCATTGCTTTATAATATATATAACATCCAATCCTATAAATAATCGAGTAAAATTAACAATTTAACAACTCAAGTGATACATCCGTAAACGAAACAGCAAAAGATTTTCAGAAAACGCGCATCAAATTCTACTACCAAGACGCATTGAATCACTATTATTCCTTATTAAGAATATAAATAATGCTGCTGATAATATAAGACATCGATGAATTTCAAATTATTTGACTAGAGAAATAAATGTTTTAAATCCGTCAATAATATCGATGCTATTTTTCACAGTTTATTCAGTAATTCAGAAATCTGTATCGATCGAATTTATGTAAATAAATCAATTTATTAGCGTTCTTATTGGTATCATTTAAATCGGATGTTTCCATCTTTTAACTCAATTATGATTACGGAACAAGTGAGTTCGATAATCGTAGAGAATATGGCAGCAATTCTAATAAAAATGCGTATGGAATAAATTATCGGAAAAAGATCTCTACAGACTTGTAAGATTTTCCTTACATTTAAACTGATATTTTTGTCTGCTGATATCACCACGGGTAGATCTTTTTAAATTAAAGTTATAAATACGTTATAAATAATAAGCTAATTGAAAAATTATTTAAAACTATTGTTTGAAAAGTATGGGCAAACAAATTGCCAAACTAGTAATCGTACACATAATACATTTTTATTCTTCATTATTCGCTCCTATTATTTCTTCTATCGACGTTTTCATAAGAAATTTTCATTATTATAAAAATGCCAGGTCATTAAAATACGAATATTATTATTTTGTTAGTCGTGATTGTGTTCTTGCTTATTCTTTCTGGCCAACTTTATTTCTTAAATTTCGTGCTTCTCCAGTTATCACTCTAATTATTTTCTTCTTTAAATTTATTTCGATTACTTTTGTCATCGTTAATAAATTAATCATCATTAAATCAATAAAGCAATCATTCCCGTCATCCAAATAATCAGTGCGGTAGTTAATTTAATTATTGAATTTATTGGTTGAACATTATTAATTGTCATTGCTTTTTTCATTGATCATTCGACTTGCCTAATAACTTTACTAATCACAAGTTTTATCTCTTATTTATCAATAATGATATAACTAGTTATATTTATTATTCTATGTACACATCAACAAATGATAATACGTGCTTGTAATGCAACTTGTATTGTTATAAATTTTTTTTAGTACAAATTAATAGCTATCGCTAAGTCCATATTTAACTAAGCGTACTTTAGTCAATTCTAAATATAATTAACTTTTTAAGCAAGCAAATTACTTTTACTGTATTCAAATATGCGTTTGTTAGAAAATGTAGACTTTGACAATTACAGGTGAGACTAATAAAAAAGAATATCAATTTTTTATACCAACTTATCATTACAAGGACACGAAATATATTTATAATATGTAATATATTTATAATAATATGTTAATAAAATTAAAATAAATTAACTGATTGTGTAGATTATTCCCAAAACTTTTACTTTTAATTCTTTTAAACGCGAAAAATCTCAGATATAAATATCAATATTATATTAATTTGTGTAAATTGTAACTTATTCAGAGCAAAATTGTTTAAATGTTTTCTAAACATTTCTTCTAAATCTCGAAAATATATCGATTGCCATACATAATATGCAAAATAACATTCTTCAACGAGTATTTGATAATAGTTTTTTATAATTTTAATTATCTAATTTAAAAATAATATATATATATATATATATATATATATATCATTTTATTACTTGTAGTTATAACTGGCCCGTTTTGAAATGTACACGAAGTTAGAATCTGCTGCCTGACACACACAGAAATGGATTTGGCAATTGCCAAAGGGTTCGTCGAATGTGCGGAATCAGTGGAGAAGGACAATGGACTGGGATCCGGAAGCGTGTCGATGGGAGAATGAGAAGAAACGAGCGAAATGGGAAGTGTTGGGGACTCTTGAGT
>JAPYYT010000611.1:0-43423 GCA_030522565.1 Ceratosolen corneri
TAGGGACCCGCGGAGTTTTAGTCACGCGAAACTACCAGCGAAAAAGGGTTCATCGGCGGCAGCTCTCCACCCTTGACCCCGGGGGTATAATTAGACGCATCACGTGACAAGTAAGACGTATAATAGATCCCGGTAAGGACGATAGACCGGACTGCAAGACCGAAGGCAAGTAGTGAAAAGTACCACAAACAAATTGAACAACAGGCCTACCTGCGCGCTTAATTAATTGAATAGCGCGCGGTTAAGACGGTCAGTCATATGTTGTCAATTGAGCAATCCGTAAGACTAAGTCGTCGTTGAAAGCCTCCTAGATGACAGGAAGAGACAACGACAATCAACACAAAAACAGATTAATTAGTGCTTATCATAAATTATATCAAAAACGTTAAAAACTAAAGCTAAAACCAATTAACAATAATAAATATTAAGACCGCTTAATTTCGTATGTAAAACTAAACTTGTGCAACGAAACTTTTCATTTGATTTTCAATAAATATCAGTCCACAGTGTTAAATTCCACCCCCCTCGTCTGTGTTTTCTTTCTACCCTGCCATCTCTCCTCTACCACGATAGGTCTCTCCCCCCTCCATCTTGGGAAGAGCTCACATCGGGATTGTCGCCCGAACAACACTATTTTATATAGCTTTTTGTATTTTATATTAAATACGTATTGATTAATTAGATAGTTTTTCCAGAACAAATAAATAAATTAAATAAGGCATTCTAATTTGACTCAACTTATCTCGTTCTTTTTTAAATACTGTATTTTATTTTTGACAAAATGACAAAATTTGTTACTATATACTATATAATACTATATGAATGAAAAATATTTTATTATGCTAAGTAGTCTGAAATACCTATAAAATTCAATCGTATGAATTTTATTGTAAGCAGTTTGAATGGCAATGCAGATATGATACGTAAACAAACGAAATGACATGAAAAACTAACATAAATAATTGTTATTGTACTCTTCTTTATACTTTACAATACTTAATTTATTATAAATATTTGCAAATAATACACATAATATTAAATTTTATATTAATTATTTATTATTACAATTTACAAATTATTATTTGCAATTTAATAATTTATATTATATTTTTTTGTAATAACTGACTTTAAATAATATTTTTTAAAATTGAGAATCAAGATTAGAAGATTCGTGAAGTTTAATATTTTAGATAAATAATTATACATATACATTTACTTTAAAATTAATATAATATATACATTTCTTATATACAGGCGACTTACGTCTATGTTCATAAAAAAATGTAATATTGGAGATTACAATTTTGATTTTAAAATAATACTTTAGAACTAATAAAACATGAATAGAATTTTAAAAAATTTAATCTATAACTAATAACACAAATAAATGTACTTAACTTACAATATATATTAAAAAATGTTTCATATTTTTGTATATATATATTATTTGAAAAATTATATGATTCAACTTAATATAAATAGAAATAAAATATAATTATTATTTTTAAATTAAATTATTTATCTTTAAAAAGAAATTTATAAACTATGATATAATTTTTAATCATATTATTATACTTCATATTTTTATTCAATTAGCTAATTCAGCTTTCTAATAATATAATATTTGTACTATTTATTAGTGAATATTTTAATTATAAAATTATAATATAAGAATATAATGTAAATCTGAAAAAGCTAATAATTATAAAAACAACTTAATAATTAAGAAAAATTTTTTAGAACAATAACTTATTACCATCTAAGTACAAATTGTTAATAATATATGAAATTTATTCAATATATGTATACTTTTATAAAATAATATTGAAAAATATAACTTGTTTTTTTGTTTTTCAAGAACGTTAATAAAATAATTAACTTTTTTTCTTAATAAAAACTTTTTATCGGAATAGCAGAAAAATAATTCATAAATTACTAATGTACTTTTTTTTTAATAATGTAAGAATATCTAAGCTAAATATGTCAAACATAATATACAATAAACGGAAGTCCATATACCGAGTTATTCTTGCAATATCCTATACCATTAACAGATCCATTTTTATCATTATTAATTAGTAGTAAATATATATCAGAAACAATTCTAATTACATGTCAGTTTCACTTTAGTATTTAGTCGAATGGTAAAACTTATACATTTTTTAATACATAAAATAAAATTAGTAATTATGTTTAAATATTACATCCAAACAAATAGATGTAGTTAAAGCATCTAATTATTGATTGAGAAAATAACGTTTTAGATAAAAGTGCTATGTGTAATGAGTGAAACAAAAAAGACGTGAGTAATGCAGGAGTTAGAAAAATATAAGTAAATTATAAATCTTCCTTGGGGGCCATGATAACTTAAGTGCAAAAACAGCAAGAGGTCTTGTTGCATGATCTGCATGACGATTACCTTAGTAAATAGCTTTAATCAGGTGCTTCAAATTAATTTGAAAAGAACCAAAGGAAATTAAGTAAGCACTACTAAATGTCACCGAGCATCATTCATTGCCATTCACTAAAATGATCCAAGAACATTTATTTTTAAAAAACCAAAATAATACTTCACTCTCACTATTAATGGATAACAACACAACTATACATAGTAGAATTTCTTATTTTCTTTCAAAACTTATCTCTTAGCGGTAAAAAATTCTACTGTACTCAAAATGTCATTTGATACAATAAAAAATAATTTTTGCAGAAGCTCCTTTTTTTCTAAATTACATAAGCTATATTTATAACTAATAATTTTGCATTTTTATAATTCGTCAAAAAAAAAAAAATCTAAGTCTCTATTTCATATATCGACATATATATCTCTATTTTATATATAGTCTGTTAATTTATATTGGTCAAGCCATTATATACATGGTAGCATCGGTGATATTATAAATTACAATAAGTACAATACGTTGTGTGGGAATATAAAAAATAACTGGATTGAAACGATGATTGCAAAGACAGTTTCTTTCAGTATAATTAATACGAAAAACAGTCCTCCGCTATTTGAAGACTTAATTCATAATGTTGTTCGGGAGCTATATGCGCAATAAATTATTTCACTTATTTGTGCTCAGAATATATTTTACCTATTTAATTTCATCAAAATGCAACGCAAGATCAGATTATAGTTTGATTGCTGAAAACAACGTAAGTTATGTATTATATACTTTGCATTAAATTTTCCATAAATGTTTTTCATAATCTTCCTATATTTATTTTTATGAAATATATTTAATGGTACAAATCACTCCTTATGAATTGAAATAAAAAATTATGAAATAAAAAAATTAATATTAGATGGCTATAATAAATTACGATTTATAAAAACTTTTCTTATCTAATATAATATACTTTCAGTAATATATATATAAAATAATAATAATGTAGTTAATTATTTGTGTTTAGAATAAAAACATCAATAAACAATAAAAATATCTAATAATAAATTATGTTCTAATATATTTATCTGTATGCTTTATAAAAAATCATGAAATTTTTAAATATTTAAAATTTCAAATGTTTCAATTTATATTCTAATTTTATAACTAATTTTTTATTATATTAATTAAAAAATTTAAATTCTAATATTTCTTGAAATTACTTTCTATGTAGTTTATATTACATTTTAATTTCACATTCAATTGAAATTATATGTTTAATGTACAAGTTACATTTAAAATAATAAATATTTATATTATAACTAAGTGTAAAATTTATTAAATTCTTATTAAATAAATATTAAATTCTTTTATATATATATATATATATATATATATATATATGTTTTAATTAAAAATATTAAAATTATATTGTTATTACCGTGAAAATGAATGAACAATTAATTTATTATAGATATTAATATTATTATCCAAAAACTACGTTAAAGTATTATTTTATGTAGGTAATTTCTCTAAAAACAATTTTTTATAAAAATATACTTTTCACCCGTCATTATTGAATATCTGCGGCATCCTTTCATGATCATGACGTACTAAATATTTTATAATTGTTTTATAATTCTAATAAGAAAAATAGGTTTATATAAGTGTATAATTGTTTCAACATTAACTTAATTTTTATAGGTTTTAACAAAACTACAGTAATCATATATAATATTATTAAGAAAAATTTACTTAATATAAGAATTTATTTTATAAATAACATGACTTGTGTGAAATAAATCAAATTCTATGAATTTGTTAAAGGTATTAATTTATTCGTCATTCATTGCAATTGAAAAATCTTAAACAATTCAATATTCCGTTACTTAAGTATAAAAAAAATTAAAATATTAAATAGAATAGACCTCAGATAGTTACTTGATTGAATTTTAAAATAGTACGAAATCGAGTATCTCAAAGACTAAAATATATATAAATTAAAGTTTTAAATTGATCTCTGCCAAAGAACAATTGTAGAACATCTTGAACGTCATTCTCGTGACAACAAAGATAGAAATTTATCTAAAATTTAAATAACTGAACAGTCTTAATCTCAACATTATTAATTACAATAGACGAAATTTGAAAATTGTAATGTTTTGGTTTATATGGAGTGACATGTTTTTAGTTTATTTTACTTTAGTTTAGTTTATTTTCGATGAAGAATAATAAAATGAATGTAATATTATTCTAAATATATATGTTAAACTCAGAATAAATTAAAAAAAATTAATTTATATCGATAAAAGAGATAAATTTCATTTATGTTTCTTTTTACAATGTTTGTAAACATTATACAAGTTAAGAAATAAAGGTTTTTATCATAATAGAATAATTTTAATTTAAAAAATTATTTCTCGATTCAAAATCTATTTAAAAACATTATAAATTTATTAAGTAGTCGTATATAATATTTATATACTATAGAAACCTTAAACATTACGCCTTTTTCATTAATTATATACCATTATAATTATATAGAATGAATGTTTCAAAATTAATTTATTAAAACTAAAAATAAATATTCCAAATTTAACAATAGAAAACTTAAGTTTAATATATATTATATAAATATAGAAAAACAGAAAAATATTTTATCTGTATAAGTTAACTTCATATACAAAGCAATTGTAATTTAATGGATTATATGAATAATTCTTGAGTAATTAATAATAGCAGATCAGATATAATTACTGTATTTAATTCTAATTTAAATTTACCAATAAAGTACAAAAGAAATAGAAATAATAAAATAATTTTTTTCAGGTGAGTAAATTTAAGAGTATGATACTAATTTTTGCACCAATCATCAAAATTGGGTAAAGTTTTGTTTCAATTTTAATTCGGTATTTTGCCTTTTATAAAAATTGCAAAACAAATAAAAAAAACCATTAATTAAAAATTTATATAAATTATGATAAAATAGCTTACGTTATCAATGTGTTTAAGTATATATAAACTTTTTATAAATATATATTACAAATTAGGTTATCTATTCACTATACATCTATGAACTTTCAACATCAAATAAACTTATAAAAAGTTATAGTAAAGTTAAAAAAATTAAGATTGTTTATTATAATGCAGTTTAATAGTAGTCATTATTGAATTTTTATATAACCTTTTAAAAGTACCAAAATTTTCATCTTTCTAAATATTTGATTTATATGTATATATAATTCTGTTTTTTACGATCAATTATATACGAATACAAGCTCTTTATCATAAATATTTTAATTTAGTAATTATCGGAAGAAGAGTATTAGGATATTTTTGAACTTTGATACCTATTTCACACTAATTATTTTTCTTTTTCTGTACCTTGAGTAAATTATTAAATTTAGTTGGTGAAATTACTGGGTTCGATTTTTCAATTAACGTAATTGGTCATTAATGATATTGAAGATGTGAATATATAAATATTCAAATTTTCATAAAAAATATTTGATTCTGATATAGTTAATGATTTTCAAGAAAAAAAATTATTTCGATTATTTGAGTTATCTAGTTGTTCTTATAAAAAAGCATATTCAATTCTTGGTTTCTACAAAAAATATACTTCATTCATTTAATATCCATAGATTAGGAATTGAAGTAAATGCTGCTTCTTGTTGAATTAATAAAATTATATTTTATACACATTGAAAAGTTTTTTTGTTCAATGTTCAGAAATTTGTGAAGTTAATCTAATCAGATAATCAAATTAATCAAACTATACTTTACGCATAACAATATGGAGTTTTTTTGTGTCAACGTTGGTTTTGTATCAATTGATATAGTAGTAGCTATACAAAAATAGTAAATTGATTTAAATAATTTTTTTAAATTGTGTTAAAAGATACGATTAATATCATAATTAAAGAGTTGATTTTTAAATAAATAATGGTGAATTAATTTATCTCAGTTGTTAAAATTAGTTAATTAATAATAATAAATAAAATTAATTATGAATATAATGTTTTTATTAATATTAATTGATTAATTAATATTATATTCTTGAAATAAAATATTTATTGTCATTTAATACATTTATTTTTCAAATACATTTATTTTAGTATTTTTTTGTTTATATTTTTTTGTTTGTATTTTTTAAATATTTTCAAGTTTTATTTTAAGAAAAATTGCAATAATAAAAAATTTCTATAATTAATTATGATAATAAATTTAAATTGATATAGTTTTAATATCTAATTATATAATATATCTTGTTTTTTTATATAATTTTTATTTTATTATTTTTTCCTAGAATATATTGATTTATTCCTTCACGTTGATATTTATTTTATTGTTTTATTGCAAATATTATTACATAATTTAAAAAATTGTATATATAGTCCCATATAGTCCTCATATAGTCCCTAATAGAGTTATATTTAATAAATAATATATTTAATAAATTTAAAGTACTTGTTGAAACAAATAAGAAATTAATTACCATTTTTATCATTGACTATTCTATTGTCTGCAAATGCAGCAGGGTATTTTTTAATAAGATTATTAATTCTATATATTTGTTTGGGAATATTCGAGAATCAAAAGAAAATCTACGAAAGATATATGTAACTGTAATTGAACTGTAATTGAAATGTATTTGAAAGTAATATGTAGTATATAATATTGAAATTTAGTTATATTTATGCTGACTTTAAAGTTTATTATGATATCTTGACACTATGTTGTAAATTAAAACGTCTTGATACTAATTATAAATTAAATATCATGATACTTCAAGAGAAAATTGTAATCTGATGAATTAATTAATTAACTACTTTCCTATTATTTTGGCTAAGTAGCTGTTGCGATGGTCCATTGTAAGATGAACCATTGTTTGTCATTTACACTCACGGTATGAATGT
Organism: Ceratosolen corneri; assembly: GCA_030522565.1. Taxonomy (NCBI): domain Eukaryota; kingdom Metazoa; phylum Arthropoda; class Insecta; order Hymenoptera; family Agaonidae; genus Ceratosolen; species Ceratosolen corneri. The sequence continues at coordinate 7,310 of JAPYYT010000611.1, forward strand.
TATTCAAAGTCGAAGTACAACCTTAAATGAAATCCATACCTCGGAGGAATTCCTTAGAAGTTCTCGCAAAAACTCAAAGTATAGAATCTGTAGTAGTTTGACTCAACAAAGAAGTGACGAGAATTAACTGATATTGAATGAAACTGATTTGTTGTGGCGGTAGTGACTTGTAAGTTGAACGGCGCGATTGACTGAGTTACTTCCATTCGTGAAAGATGGAAAAAATTGACCAACGAAAGAAAATAACTAGAAAAATAACTAGGAGAATAATTAAACTTCATATTAAACTATTAATTAAATAATTAATTAAAAGTATAAATCTTGTTTTTCGGTAAGACCTGCACGACTAAATCACGGGAGGTTAAGTAGCGCCTCCGACACTTTCGAATTTTTATAACGGTATTAATATTACTCTGTTTTGGGATGAGACACGCGACAAAAAATAGAGATAGTCGAAACCCTAGTCCTAGGTGGGGTTGTAAACAATGGTTGTGCTGACATTGTAAGACAACACCCGGGAAATATTGTATAAGGTGATGGCTCTAGCTATTATAAACATTAAAATTTCTAAATAATTTCCAAACAATAAAGTATTATTACGAGAAATTCCTAGGTCGTACGGAATCATTAAAAGTATTGAAAGCCCTTATTTATGAAATTTATTTATTTGTAAGTCTTTTACAGGCTTATGTTTTTCAATAAATTTTATATAAATTTAGAATACAATTTAAAACTAAGTACTTTTACGAAAATTAAAAAACAGACTGTAGCTTCTGAATTTATAGAAAATATTTAATGATTGGAAGGCTTAAAAATATTTATTATTTTTCGAAATCGCGACAGTATTTAAAACATCACTACATAATACTCTTTTGCTTGAAAATTGTCTTGAATTTTCTTATGTTAATGATTGCCAGATGTTCATCAAGAGCCTACGAATATACTTACAATATTGTGTACAGTGATTTGAAACGATCAGATTTTTGCCACATTGCACTCGAAAGTTCGACGGTGGTCAATATTACCATTACGTGTCTTGCAATACGAGCCTAGTAAAATTAACGGACAATATTTTTTAGAAACCCATGCGTAGTTACCAAACTTCATACTATTTATTTTCATACCGTACAAATGCATATTTTAAAAAGTGTAAACATCAAGTCAAACAAGGGTCGGTGCAACAGCGCAAGTGATAGCCCGACTTTCCAACGCGCGGTCAACCACCACTCTGTTACTACCACCAGCTAAATCGGCGTTAACACTACCGGTCAAAGGGCACCAATGATATATGAATAATTAGCTGTAAACCAATCAACAAAATTCCCACCCTTATAGAAAAACAAGAAAGACACCCCTTCGCGAGAAATGGGTGACAACTTTAAATACCGTGCCTTGAACTCTATCGATTTGAAATCTCTCAATTAAGACAATACAAAGTTGTGTAAAGTGAATAGTTTCTCAGAGATTCAGTGGCCGCAATAAAAAATAAGAAGCCTCTCGTCGGCGCCGATAGAAAAATAATCTCTCTGTATTGTGCTACTCACTATACGTGATTGAAACAGGCAAGGCAACCGTCAACATTCAATCGCCATGTATGCAAGGATAAGCGCAAGCAAGTATGAGTGGTATGATCAAGGAAGCTTCTGCGTTTAAAATTGCTCGTTGCATAATCCTGTGCCAGATTCGATATTAATATTCAGTAAGCAGAGACAACGAATCGCAAATAACTCCTGTTGATTTAAACGAACACAACGAGTACGACATATAATTAATAATTACTTACCACTACTCCAAGCATCGTGATATTCAATTTACGACTGAATATTGCGCCAATGCGGAAATAAGCAACATTTAATTATAACAACATATATTCTAAATTCACGTCAAGCTTTTGCGGTATTTTACGATATATTTTACGGAATATTACAATAGTTCAAGGATTATTATTCAAGATTACGATAGCATTATATTTTTACCATACCGAATAGTGATAGCATTATATTTCAATATATTTAAATAAAAATAGTTTTACAGCATTATATACGCCGTCTTCGTCTTCGTTTTTTCTACTCTGCTATCTCACCCTTTCTATTGTCGGCCGCTCGCTAACACAATCTTGGGGAGAGCTCATTCTCGGGTTAATTCTCAAATAATTATATATAGCAACATTTGATATACTATCATTATTAATAATATTTTATATTTATATATATAAAATATTTTATATATATAATTAATAATATGGTACATCCATTTATTATTTGTGAAACAAGATTTAATATAAATAGTTTCAATTTAGTTAATATGATAATCACAATTGTATAAAATATATGTCACATTTATTATATATTTTAGTTTCTAATCAGTTTTTAACATGTAACAATATTATTGATAACAATGCAGTTATCATATTGAACAGTTGTATATATCTTACTCATCTAAATATAAAAGTTAAACAAAGTATAATTGTATACGTAAATTAACTATTTATATTGAGACATTGTGAAACATATGCCATTATATATGAGAACCATATTTGAATTAGACAATAAAAGAACTACGGAAATTCAAGGTGCATAATTCCGGCTTTAAATTGATCAATTATATTTTTTAACATTAATGATAACATAAAAATAGTAAGTTAAAGTAAATATTTTTATAATTTTTTAAGATGTAATCAATATCAATTTCTAAAAATTGCAACTATTATCTGTAAAATTAAAAATTAATAGATCTAGAAAATACTAAATTAAGTTTTATACAATCTTTGCAAAATTAATATAATAACTAAACATTATTTCTGAATAAATGACTTATTTTTTAACAAATTATTATAGTTAATTAAAATATATTTAAATATAATATAAATTTACAAATAATATTATACTTGCAAATATTCTCATGTTCTAAAATAACTAAAATTTCTTAAATTTTTTTACTATTATTTTGTATTTGTATTTTATATCTTGAAAATTTATCTTGTACTATATATAGAATATAATATAGTTTAATTGAAGTGAGATAAATACATATATATATTTATAACTTTTTATTTTTGTTATAAACTAAAAATAAAGTCATACTTATTTCCTTTTTATTTGTTAATAATTAAATATTGCTGAATTTATTTTCTATATAATTTGATAACAATATTTATAGTTATAGGCTAAAACCTTTTCTGTTGTTATAGTAAATTTATTGTTTATTATAATTAAATTTATGCAAAAATCTATCATTTTTTATAATTGTTTTGAATTTATGAATCATATAAAAAATTAATATAATAAAAATAAAATAATAATATTCAATTTTATTTGCAAAAAATATATTTGGGAAAAAGAAATAGAAAAAAGAGAACAAGGTCAACCTCTATTATTATCTATTATTTCTCGGATTAATCTGTTGATATATAATAATAATAATTTTAAATTCTTTAAATAAGTAAATAAATATAAAATGGTGTATCAAAATAAATAAGAAACCGACAAAGTGAAAAATATTTTTGGAAAGTTATAAAAATTGTATATTATGTATACAATCTAGAATCAAGCTAAAAAAATATGAAGTATGAAAAATAAAAGACCATTTGAAATGAATCAATAGATTTAGAGGGGATAAAAAACTTGTCACACTTGCGCGCGCACTATGGAAAATGACACATACTGAAGATTATGAACATACAAAGTTATGATTGTGTAAAGAAATCAGTAAAATTATATATAAAAGATAAGAAATTATAGTTATAAATATATTTTATGATTTTACAATAGAAAATTCTGAAATTATTAATCGAGTACAGTGACCTCCCATAACGAATTGAGCTTTATATATTTCTCTATACTTTATTAAATTTGTAAATAAAATGTTTATCTTCTATAAGAACGAATAAAAAAGCGAGAATGAAAATGGTTAAAATATCTGTAACTAAAATCATCGAAAAAATCAATATAAAATAACGGATTATAGATATAATAAAAGATATGAAGTAAAAATGTATACTCAATCATTTACTCATTATTTCATGAACAAATATATTATTTTATTGATATTTTTTTTCAATATTTATTTTTTGTAATGCAATTTTTCTAAGACCATCTTATGAGACATTAAAAAAGTAATTACACAACAAATTTTTAAATATTTTTAATCACTTTTCCATATGATGAATAAAGTAATATTTAATAATAGTTAAAAAGGAAAATGAAAAACTAGCAGAACATAGTGTTTCTAAAAGTTTGTCATATTTCTCAACCGAGAAAGCGAAAGGGGGCGCCAGCTCATTGTTTCTGCGTGCGCAACTAGTTTCGACGTGGCACGTAGAACGACAACCCTCTTATCACAGTACGAAAAGGTGCACATCAGTACACTCGATGTATGTTGGGTGTTACGGCGGTAGTGAATGCGGCAGTTATCTATAACTAGCAACTAATATAAAGGAAGCATTTTCTGATGCTACCAAGTATGCCTAGTTGCTGTGCGTGTGAGAAAGGACATGCCTATATTTTTGCCTTTATGAGCTCTAACGCTGTTCATAGCAAGAAGCTTTGAACAACAAAACTTAAAACAACATATCATCTACAAACATCCTAAGCTCTGCCTTTGCGCCGCCATTAGTTAAAAGATGCGAGCGTGCGTGGTTTGAGTGCCTGCACGCTTACGGTATATTTACGTCAAATGCGATTTTACTTGTCGTCATCCTTTAATTAATTCACTGTAATTGCAGTAACAAAATCTTAAAATATAATTGAAACTTAAACTCTTAACTATAAGATATTTAGCTTACATGCAGTAAGAAAAGAAAACATTAATTAAATTATTTCATATTTGTTTTTAAAAATCGTTGATAACTGAAAAATAAAATCTGGTAAAAAGTATGCTTGTTGCATAGAAAGTTTATAGTTTAGTATTATATTGAAAAAACTGACAAAGGTGGAGTGTACATTTCAATTTGTTTATTTAATTTTAAAATTTCTTTTATCCTATACATATTTAACCATGGACTTTTTCAAGACGAAATCACATAAATATGTTTTAATTTAAAGTTAAAAACACAATGATTAATTAAATGCTGTAAATTATTCCGTATAAAGATGAAAATTGCAAGTTTTTTTATTAGACATATCTTTAATACTATAGTGTAATCCTCATCGACGTTATTATTATTATTTATTATTATATTAATTGTCAATGAACAGATTAAAAACATTAGTGCTAGTGATAATGAGTGAAAATATTGGTCAGTAAAACAATTTGCCGTTAGTATGCGCAAAAATGTAGCTTTAGTATTTTGCATGGATTTTATTTTCATAAATTATAATTGTTCGTACCTGATTTACGTAAGTCGATTTTACAAAATATTTGACAGCGCTAATTTGAATTCTTATTTGAAGAGTTTTTCGTAGAAGGTAAGCTAAGAAATGTTTTTCTAATTTATTAAATAAATTAAATAAGCGCTGGATAATTTCCATGAGAGAATTAGGAAATTCATTATTAAAAGAGCATATGGTCTTACCGTAACGTACAAATATTTTTGAAATCGTAACGGTGCCATCAATCTTGTTTTCTTTAATGCATTTCAAAATTTAATACATTTTACGAAGTGTATTTGCTGTTAAGTTAAATGCATGTACGTATGTCATGTATGCGCATGTATGTATATATGTGTATATGCATATATATATATATAAATCAATCATAAGAGGTATATGAATGTATTTTATTTATATATAAAAAATTTTGTTTAAAAAGTTTCGTTCGATAATTTTTCTTTTCCATATTGTATGCATATTCAAATGATTAAGAATTGCTTAATATAAGGTACAAAAATTATATGAAAAAATATCACGTGTCGATTTAAAAATGTTAATTCTTTAAATTAATCAAAGAGCATTCAAAGCCAGATTCATAACTACAGCATAAAATTCAAATTAGAAAACATCTTAATATTTATATTACAAAAACAATTTTCTTTTTTTTATTATTTTAATTTTAATTATTTTATATATTTTCCTTCTATGTTATAATTTTATTATGAATTAATATTAAAACAAACGATTTTAATTTGAATTGTTTACGTTTATTCCATTATTTACAAAAATATAATTATTTATATATTTTATACGTTTGTAACCATACACTGTTTATAATAGAAATGATATTATTATATAACTACAAAAAATTAATGGATTAGTGAAGTATTTCAATATAATTTCAATAAATTTATTAATTTTATAAATCAACTGTCCCAATTTATTTGATAAAAATAAAGGAGTTGTATTTTTCAAATTCAATTCAAATCAACATACGAAGCATTATTTATGTCTTCAATAATACAACATATTCATTATTTCCATATACAAGTATTTGATTTATACAGATAAATTATAATTTATTTGAAATGATTAGCAATAAATGTCTATGTTAAAGTTGTAATTACTTTTGTACATTACTTTGTAATTTCGGGAATATATAATCATATACGTTGTATTATAATAAAACAAATTTCTTTTCTAACGTTTAACATAACTTATAATTTAAGTACAATGTATATATTTTGGGTGTTTTAATCCATAATAAAGTATCAATAGAAATAGTTTGCGTTCTATTTACATACTTGATATCATAGACAATTTATAATTACAACCAAATTGGCGAAATTTGTAAGAGATCTTTCAGATTAAATACCTATATAAAAAATGAATGTTTTTTAATTGATATATATGATAAAATATTTTGTCTCTAAAACATATCCAAATAATTTCACAGTATTTCCTTGCTCTTACTTAACTATTAAATTTATATGTTAAAAGATTCGTAATTATCAGCGCCTTATATTTATATACTTTCCTCTTTTTCAAAATTCATTTGCAAATAACAATATTCTTATTAATTGTAATATCTACTTTATAATTTACACGAATTAAAAATACATTATTAATTATATTATAATAATATAAAAATATATTATTTCACTAAATTGTAAAAATTGTTTAGTTACTATAAATCATTGTTTTTATTAGTATCATAAAAAATTAGAGAATTTTATTTAATAAAGTTTTTTCAGTTAAAAAGACATTTTTTACTGTATATAATATTATTAATTTAAATTTTTCTTTCAATATACAAGTAACGTTGAATCTTTTGATAAATTTACTTATAATACTATAAGTAAATTTATTTATAATATTAAAATTTAAATAATATAATAATTTATATTAATTATAATAATATATTTAATATATTTAAAAAATCATTATTATACATAACTTAATATTAATTAATATTAAATTCATTACTTTTTTATTACTATTACTGTTTAAAATTTTAAAATATTATAAATAATTTATATTTATTATAATTTAAATTTATAGTTTCTAAATTAATAGAAAAACATTATTTATAGCAGTTTTAAAAATTTCAGTCACGTAACAATGATGAACACAATGTTAAATGTAAAATATATTCTTACGTATACTATAAGTCTATATATATAATATAAAGTTATATATACTAAAATATAATTTATTATTGTTGCCAATTTTAGTATTGCCAATTTTCACTAAGTTCTTATTAAGTTATTTTAAGTCAATTATTCGAGATTCCGAAAGAGTTTCGGACGTCTCTTAATAAAACAAAAATCGTGTGGAAATTAGAAGGAAATTTAATATATTTATAAATGGTCAGATGTTGGTTAAGAACCTGGGCCTCATAAGATAATTCCGTGCCGACTTCCTAGGACGAGAGTTTGAAGTGTCCCTAATTATTGTCGCGAGACTTCCAAAATTCCAAAGTTCTTTCACACCCTGTGGTTTTATCGCGTCGATCTCATGGAAATACAAGCAAGATTAATACCTTGCTTATTGCACAGCAATGAGTATAAGTGCAATCTTTTAACAGAAAGACAAATATTCATTCTTCTCACACATTCTTCCCCTTCTTCATCTATTAGTATACCAATCACAGTAAAATACTGATAAAACCGAGCTTCATATTTTCCTATTCCCAAGAAAATTACTTATGGGTACAATAAGTAATAATGGGTAATAATTATTAATAATTATTAATACAATTAATAATAATGGGTACACCCTCAGGAAGACGGGGTGACAACAACAAAAGCAGACTGCACAAGCAGCAACGACACAGTTTCTTACATAGTTTTCTTACAGTTTTTACGAAATTTTTCTTCTCGAGTCTTCTTGGGACTTATTTTTAATTTTATTTTTCTATGAATAATTATTATATACGATAGTATTATTATATTGTATGTATGTATGTATGTATGTATGTATGTATGTATGTATGTATGTATGTAATTAATTAATTAATAATTATTATCTTATAATAATAATTAAATTATATATTTATATTATTTAATTTTTATTTGATATATTAAGTAATAAGTATACTTTAATTATTTATTCGAGAAATTATACTTCACAAGACTATATAGGTAAACAGTAATATTAATAAAAAAGTAATAATTATAATATTAATTAATATTAAGTTATATATCAGAATTATTATTGAAATATTTTATATCTATAATAATAAATAAATAATTATCTTGTAACTATATTTTTAATAACATATTAAAAACATGTGTTAAATATAATGGATAATTTCAATTTTATCTATCCATATTTTATATATATAAATATTTATTTCATATTTTTATAAATTTAATTATATATTTTACAAAAATTATTGAAAATCAAAAAGTACGTTAGCAATATTTTATGAAAAATATACGAGCTGTTAGAAAGTGTTCAATTTTGATTAGAAACTTGATGGTCTGTTCCCTATTTCGTTCATTGTTGCTCGAGTTGTCATCGTATGCTTCTCAGTCTTTCTACCTTTTGATGTTTTAATAAGATTATCATTTATCACTATTATTGTGAACACTTTTAGTAGATCACAAAGTTATAAAAGGATTCACTACCCTTAATTTCCCAGTGGTAGTTGAAAGATTGACCTCAAACCTTTGATTGATACTCATATTTCTAATTTCGAGCGTAGGAGTTGAAAACAGAACTCTAGTGAAGTCTTCTGCACTCCTCATCAGTGACAGGTGCTTCCGTAGGAGTCACAATTATAATTATTAATATTACATCGAAATTACATATATAAGTAATTAAAATAAAAATGTTAACTTTAAAATATAAAATATTTAATTTTTAGAATTTTTCATGAAAAAAATGTGTAAGATAATATTATTTTACGAATACATTAGTAAATAATATTCTTTTTACTGTTTATGAAAGGAGATTATTTTTCAATCCTTCCCATCTGAAAATCATAGTAGATGTCTATAATTAAAGGATAGCAAGAAAAAATGAAGTGGGCGGAAAGATAAACAAGTTTTCAATTGTATACTAATAATTTGTGTATAATGAAAGAGCTACTTTACAATTTATACATAATCAATTTATATGACATAGTGATTGTACAATATTGAAGATACATATAATTTATATTTTTTATAATATCATGAGTAAACAACGCTTTCTATTTATATTTACGAATAGAAAGAAAATTATTTTAGGTGCGATGTGATATGCAAAGTGTAATCAGTTGTTTTATATAAAAATAACCGAGATATTATCTTATTAGCGCGAATATAGAGTATAAATAATATAAAAATTTGAAAAATATTTAATATGAACAATACTTTGAAAATTCTATAACAAATTCATATATATATATATATATATATATATATATATATATATATATATATATTTGCTTATCAAGATAGCTTATTACAATATTATAGTATAAAATATGTCAAATTCTTATACCTCCAATGCATAATTAAAACTATAACAGAAAACTAATTTGATAATCCTCAGGTTAATTTAATTATAATTAATATAATTAATTTTCAATATAAAATTTTAATAAAAGCAAGAAATTATTATTAAATTACCAGATAAGTATATTTATAAATATAAGTAGCAATAATTGGAAGTTATGATCATCAGTATCAATACTCATATGAACTTTAATAGGCGAGTGACTAAACAGAGCTAATAACTCAGAATATTCCAATATTTGAATCGACTAAATTTACATTGATTTATAAATGTTTTAATATAAATAGATAAAATTTATATAATATGCAATTAAGGTAATGTGCATTTTGAACTTTTATTATCAATTTATTTAAAAATGGGATCTTAATGTATACGTACATTTCATACGTGCAAATTTATTGAGTATTAATTTTGAAAATAATTTGTAATTATTATATTTTTTATTTCTACATGCTTACAACTAAAATCATAAGCTTATAGCAAATGGAAATATTTAGAAACTAAAGTGATTTAAAATTATTCTCTCATAAAATGGAAATTATTCAATTTTATCTAACAATTGAATAATAAATCAATCTTATTTTACAGATAATAAAAGCAGTATAAAATAGTAATTGTTGTTGGTATTTAAAATAAATTATTCTATCTATTCTAAATGTCATTGAAAGCGTACCTGATAATTTGAAGAATAATACTTCGGTTTATATATTGTATAATATATTCAAGGGAATTTTATTACATTTATGAAATTATATTATATTTCATTTAATGAAAGATGAAATTGATTACAATAATAGATATATTCGTTATGAATAGAAAAAGAAAAATATGCTTTTATAGTGCGATTGTTGAATACGTTATTACTAGTACATTTTCGTTTTCAATATGAACTTATGTTAATTATTAATTTTATGTCGATTATAAATAATTGTTTATGACAGTTCTGAAATAATGCATCTAAATTTTTCAATGAATGTATAGAAAAGAAACTAATAAATATAACATGGATTCCGAACAATTAGCAGAACATATTTCGAATAGTTCTAGATCGCAATCTCCAATTTTACAAGGTTATGGTATTACAGATGATGAACATATTTACTATGTCATTATAGAGAGACTTGTCACTAAGATGAATGATATTGAGCATGAATTAAAATGTGCTTGGAGAATATTAGATATATTAAATCAAGAATGTATACAAATGTGGGAGAGATTAGAGAAATTAGAAAATTTTCTTTATGAACAACAAAATGTCATGACACAATTAATCGAACTTTATAGTGCACAAAACGAACAAAATGAATGTAAAATTGTTACTGGATCGATTAATGAACAACCTTCAGTAAGTGAATTAGATATGATTGCTAAAAGTTTAGGATCAGCTATAAACCTTGAAGAAACTAGTGTATTAAGGGAAAAATTAGCTCAGCAGGAATTAACAAGAATACATAATTTATCTTTAGACTCCAAGATGTCGGCAGGTTCTTCAATAGATGTACAAAATAAAATTAGATATTTGGAGACATTAGAAACATTAGAGGAAGAAGTAGCCATTCCGGATGAAGCTTTTTATCGAAGTTTAAATAATGCTTATCGTGAAGATTTGATTTGTGGAGATTCTTCGAGGCCTCCTTCACAGCTTGGAATGATTTGGGAAGAAGCTGAAGATATTGATGAATCTAACGAAAAAAAAGATATAGAAAGAAGTATTTTTGAGCGGAATGTAGAAATAATAAATAATGAAATTAAAGATATAGAACAAAAAACGATAAACAATAAACAAGAAGGAATTAAGCAATCGTTTTTTAAAATACAAAAGGAATTTGACGAAAATGAAGGAGAAATATTTAGCTCAACAGATTATAAAACTTATCGTGGAAATATTCCATGCATTAGTGAACATGATTTGGCGCAAGTTTCTACTCTTAGTTTTATAAACGATGTTTCTTTAGAAAAATTGCATGAATTAAATATATTGTCTAATAAGCTTCTAAAAGAATCTCAAGATTTTATCGAAATTAATACTAAGCTTGCAGAAATAAATAAAAAAAATTATTCTTCTGAAATTGAAACTAAACTACCAGAAGAAGTAAGTAATTTAGAAGAATCGTTTAAAACAATTCATCCTGAAATGGATGTTGATAATTGGACGTATTCTAAAAGTCCAGGTTCCACAGGTCGATCTATATCTAGAGTAAGTACGGATAGTGGGTTAACGACTGATGGTGATTTTACAATTCGATCAATATCACCAAGATTAAACTCTGCGTCCAGAATCCATTTAGATTCTGTTTCTTCATCATATGTTCCAACAAGAGTAGATCTTTTAACATCAGTATTGCATAATATTTCGGAACCTATAATTCAATTACCTATTGACGTAGGTAATTATGCAAAGGGATATGCTGAAAATAAAGAATTGACTGATCTTATGGTAGAAAGTTTAGCACCTATAACATGTACATCTCCTACAACTTGTAAAAAGATAATCGATAAAGAAGCATCGATAAATTCTGTTCAAAATATTTATAATGTTCAATGTATTAGAACACGTCAAGATGGTTATTTTGGTAACGAAACAGATTCAAAATTAGAAATCTCAGAAAATAGATCATCACAAAGTCCAACGCCAACTTCTCCACCCCCACCCGCACCGAAAGATGTACATAAAAGTTTCCTTTTATTAAATAATGAAAATGATAAAACTAATAGAAAATATTTACAAAATTCGCATATCTTAGAAAACACTGAAAAATTTTTCCACAAAAATAATGTTAATCCACTAATTATTCCTTCTTCAAAGTCTCATAAAATTTCACCAACACATATTCTTGAAACAAGTAATAATATTATAACAGTTAAGTCAGATTCAAGTCTTTCTTCAATGAGTAATTGGAATAATCTTGACAAAACTTTGAACACTCCAAATAATTGTATTACTAAGCTACAAATATCTTATTGTATAGACAAAACAAGATCACCCCTGGTCTCAAGTTTTCAAACTTCAGAAGAAATAGCTACAATACCTTCATTTTCCAAAGCAGTTAGTCTACAAATTAATAAAGAGCCGTTTTACAGTGCTCATGAAGGTGAAGATATTTGTAGAAAACAAAAAGGTGCAAAAGCAAGTAGTTCGATTGATATTACTAGTAACTATATACCATTAACTACATGTTCTATTGACTCTTTTAATAACAGTTGTATTAAGTCAGTTTATCAAGATTTTAACTCCACATCACCTTCTTCATCTGAATTGATTTCTCTACAATGTCAGCAACAAGAAAGTCATAAATATGAAACTCGAAAATTTGATTCAGTATCAATAGGAATGACATTAGATTTTCTTTGTCGAAATACAGAATCTATTTATTCTATCGCTGGTAGTAATCAATTAGAAACTATTACAAATGCAGATATAAATACTTCAGAAATGCGTGAAAAAGATATAATAATTCCTGGATATTATTCTGAAAAAATAAATTCAATTTTGCCGTTAAATAATAAACATCATTGTAATTCATCTCAAAGTTCATTATGTACATCTTCTACGAATTCCTTGATATACATGTCTAAACCGAAACGTAGAATATCATATTCAGAAACAATAAATGAATATGATAATAAAAAAACAATATATAAAACAATGTTTCCAACGGCTAATATTACTGATGCATTATCTTACTATCCAGCAAGTACAAGTATTTCAAAAACAGAATCTAATGATAATAGTTGGTTAAATACGATAGATGAAAATGCACACAATAACACTACATGTTCAATGAATCGATTATTTATTTCAGAATCAAATCATTCTTCAAATATTGTAAATCATGAACATGAACGGCCACTATTATATAAACCTGCTCCTGTTCATACGTATGCTAATCAGGATTTTCTTGAAACTTATCAAGAAAATCATAATTATAATCAACCTTTATTTAATTCTGAAAATTCTCAAATTAGTAATGTACTTCGAAAGCAATCTAAAAAAGAAGACCAATATGTATATGGCCAAGAATCAATAAGAAATTTATTAACTAAGAGCATCTCTACTGAAAAAGAACACGAACAGTTGTATAATCCTTCAAACGTGATTGTATCACAATCAGGTTATATTAGTATATCAGCAGATATTAAGGATTATGAGATGAATTTAACTAAATCTCCAAAAAAAATACGAAGAGGTTCTTCATTAAAAAATGCTATGAATTCGATGAGTAGTTGGTTACCTGACTTACATTTGGCTAAAAGGTACAGAAGTCAGTCTTTACCAGGAGATGTTAGACACGAAGATTTAAATGTAGCCTTTGAATCTGTAGCAGAAAAACAATTAATGAGTGATGGGAAAATCCATGGACGAGGAATATTAACTCGTAAAAAGAAAAAACATATTCTTGTGTCCACTGTATCAGGAATTTTGCAAAAAGCAAAACGAAAAACTCATCAATCACAGTCACTTTCGGATCCAGAACAATCTGAGACTGAGTGGAGTAGTGGAAAACAATGTATTTTATCTGAAGATGAAGACAGTACACTTTCTAATGCTACTCAAGAATCAACTTTCTTTGCAAAAGGTAAATCTAGTACAAATAAAATATCTCAACAAAACTCTACTCAAAAGCAAACTGAAAAAGTATTACTAACTAATGTAATTTTAAAACAACAAATTCTTCAACAACAAGAATTATTACAAAAACAGATTCAAAAGCATCAGGAACAACTTCAACAAAAAGTTGCTGAAGATAACTGGATAGAGGAACCTCAAATACAATATAAATCACAAATAATCGACCAACCTTTCAGAAAAATATCAAGTTTAGATAAAGAAACTTTAATACAAAATAATATTACATCATCAATTTTTGCGACAGTCGGAGATATAAAAAAATTTGTTAATAATTCAAACGAAACTCCAATTGATAATGTATCTAAATTTCCTGTAACACTTGTGGGTGGTGCAAGTATGGAATTTGCTGTATCAAGAGCTTTAGGAAAATATCGACAAAGACAATCTTCAATAATTTCTGATGAACAAACTGATGAAGATAGGAAACTTGATGAAAATTTATTTTATTCATTGGATATGAATTTCACATGCTCGGAAGGTTTACCAGAAAAAAATCATAACAATAATAAAGGATCCAAAGTATTAGAATTAACAACTAATATATCAGAGGAAATTCCATGTATTGATTATAATAATCCATTGAGTATAAAAGCACATATTCAAAACAATAATCGTCTTATACCCCGACATCAACAGTCACTAGAAATTCCATGGATATCGGCTCGTACTGTCGATGGTGATGAAGATAATAGAAGTACATATTCATGTAGAAGTACATCAAGAGTATCTTCTCGACGTCAAAGTACAGAAGAATCTATTGACTCGGAGGATGAATGGTATTGTTACGAATTAAGAAAATTACAAGAATTAGAAAAACAATCAGAAATAATAATGGAATCAAATACAAATCATAATCAGATAGAAGAAACTTTAAAAACAGAATCATATCAACTAGATGAAGAAGTAAAAGAAAGGATGTCGTATGTTCTTAAAGAATTAAAATTAAAATCAAAACGAATAAACGCCGTTAATGAAAATATCAATAAAGAAATACCAAATGATAAATATATAACAATGACTATTAAGATAAATCGTTGCCAGGATGAAAATCCTGTTCCTAAAAAGAAATGTGCAGAATCTGTAGAGAGTATTTTTGATAGAGTAACTGATTATCATGCATGGGTACACGAAGAAGATGTTAACAAAGAAAAAAAAATTATTGAAATAGATGAAGAATCATCTGGAGAGACATCCGGACCTGATAGTCAGGTCCTTTCTGTAGATGAAGATGAAGAAGAATTTCCGAAGAAACTTGAAGAGCAGGAAGATTTAAAAAAAGGTTTGTATCAATCTTCTTTACCATATAGTGAAAAAGTTCAAGTATTCGATCTATTATCACACGAAGACAACGAAAATCTACCATCTAGTGAGTTATTGATAAGTAATTTTACTATTGAGGAATCGAGAGGCCTTATTCTTAAAGATGAAAGTGAAACGGTTGCTAATATTGTAAATGAAACAGCAGCAACTATAAGCCATTCCATAAAAGATGCTACTTCGCCATATATAAACTTAGCTGCAAAATTAGAAGAAGATCAAAGCAATCCATTTCTGTCGAACTCCAAGTGGAAACTTCTAAAGGCTTTGAAAGAAAGAAAAGCTGAAGAAAAATTAAAAGAAGTTGAAGAAGCAACTAAAGATGCTGCTTCTCTTTCACAAAGAAATTCAGTTGTAAGTATCATAATTAAATAAAACGGAAATATTTTTATAATTTGTACTTGAAGAATAATGTTAAAAGTATATATTAATCCAAAGTAATTATGATAAATTATACAATATCGTTATATGATTTTTTTAATTCAAAATAACCTTACAATAATAACTCATTTATCGACGATAAGACATCTAAAGTAAAAAAAATACTGGTACGTACAGAGTGAATACAATAATAGTAAAAGCAAAACAAACCTTTCCCTATTACATACAACTAAACGGTATTATTGATAATACTGTTAACAAATGATTCTTAATATTACCTGTTTAAAAAAAGTTAATTTTAAAAAATAAATAAAATACCTAAACTCGTGGTTTTATTTTTTTACATCTAAAATGATTTTGAATACTAATAAATATTTAAATATAAAAAGTAAGTATACATCATTTTTCATTCATATAAGTATAAATCATCATTTTTTTGTTCTATTCATATTGATATAAATAATTGTAGAAAACATTTTTGTATTACTTCTATATATGATATATCTGTTATTAATTCTAATAAAATTAATCAGTTATCTTACTTCATTAAAAATTTTATAATAAATGTATTGTTAAGTACTTTAAATAGATTACGTCTTTAACATAAATCAAAATAATATAAAATTTAAAATATAACACTATATCAAAGTATATACATTTAGAAACATGAATCAAATTGTAAAATAAATGTAAAATAAGTACTTCAATTGACCTATTTACGTATATATATAACTTTGTATAAAACACCCATAAAAATTAAATACAATCAAATAATGTTGTAAGTATTTAAACGTTTTATTTAGGTTTTACTATGTTACCATTATTTTCTCTTCAAAGAAGTTAAATATATTTTATAAACTCAACAATGATAAGATCGAAAAATGTTAAATTTAAAATTTTGACTTGTTAATGAATTATTCAATCATAAAATAAATTATATATACTAGTTTACTAATAATTTGAATAATTTTCCAATGTCAGTTTTGTTGCAAAAATAATTATAATATATTACTAAATTTCATAAAGCAAATGTAAAATATTTTCTGCTATGTAAAATATTATGCAAATGTAAAATACCCGACTGCTTTTATATAAAATACAATAAAATTATATTAACTGTCATTTATCATTAATCTAATATATATATATTCAAAATTTTAAACATTATTGAAACAGCTACTATTAATATTAAAATAATTGTTATATTTGTTAATGATAAATTACTTTTTACCAACAATGTAATATTAAATTGATAGTTTTTACTTTATTTTATATTCACAGAAAGAGCAAAATATAATTTAAAATAAAAAGATTTTAAATATGAATTCATACAAAATATCTATAAGTTATATAATAAACGAGAAATAATTCAAAAATTCCAATTATAAGCTGTAACATTATAAAATACGAAACTACACAAATCATTTCAAAATATAATATAATAAAAGTATAAAATTAAATATACAACACATATATTTAAATAAAGCGGAATTTATAAAGATAAAAATTGTTAAATATATGTAAAAAGCTGTTCTTTATAAAGATTAATTTTTTATTCAAAATTATGTTCAAATTAATTATTATAATAATTAAGTACTTTCTTATTAATATATAAATGTAATGCATATCCACATTTAACATAGAAAATATATTATATGATTTAATTAAATATATAAAAAAGCAATGCTGTTATAAATATAAAGGTAAATATATAAAATAGTTCGATTTTCATTATAATTTTAAAGATATAAACGATTTTATGACCTATAATCGTAAAAAAAAATTTTTAACTATTTCGAAATATTGAGTGTTTTTTTATCTAGTATATTATATAAACATCAAACAAGTATACAATTTTAATTATTTCATAAAACGCATAAAATTAAGTATATATATATTTAATCACTAATTTGTTTTTTGTTGCTTAGAATGGAAGTGGAGCAGGAAGCGAAATTGGTATTCGTGGAAACGGGTAAGTCATAGCTTTATTATAATTTTAATTATGAAATGATTTAATGATAGCTATTAAAAATAGAATGAATAAATATATATATAATTATAAATATAAGAGACAACTCATTAATATAGAAAAATATACAAAAATGTTATATTTTGTCAAATTTATCTAAATAATTATTCTCTTATTTTTATTGTAAATTATTTTTATTGTACTTCTATTACTAATATTTGATGAAATTTTTGTAATAATAACAATTATTACACAATATTCAAAATAAATATAAATATCGAATATCATAATAAGTATGTAAGGAAGATCGCAAAATAAATATTCATTTTTCAATACATAAGTACTAGATATTGAATTATGTAAATTTTCTAGGCATAATCAGTATAAAACAATAAAACAAAAAAAAAACATTAAAACAGTTGTAAAGATATACATTGTATTTTATTGTATTATAATGAGTATGCCCAGAAAACTTGCATAATTCAATCTATAGTATTTATGTCTAAAATAATACTTATGTATAAAAATTAAAATTGTAATATTTTTGAACTTATGCTTTAAAAATATAGTTATTTGTTTAATGTATTTAGTTCTTGTACAGATTAATTTCTGAATAGGTACTTGAAATATTCAAACTATATTTGTGTGCAGTATCTGTTCTAACATACTTCCATTACTATCTACATTTTCAATATAATTCATGAGTTGCTTAATGAAAACCGAACTCTCTGCGCATGCAAATATAATGGATAATATTGTATTTTTTATTCGAATGAAAAGAATAAATTAATATTTTATGTACTAGAGTTTATTGGCAAAAAATTGTTGCGTTACAATGTAGTGTTTTTATATTTAATATATTTTCTTGAAAACTTTTGACGTAAAATACATATATTATATTTTTTAAGTTTAAAAACCGAAAACCAGAAGTACTTTATTATGTATACCGTATAAGTTCTTGATCTATTTAAATAATGATCTTAAGAATTGTAGTAATTGAGTTCATTATTTACTTCGAATTTCACTTTTGAGCAATATAATTATAACAATGATATACTTCCATATATCCAAACGTTGTACATTATGTTATAAACATCATGATTCTGCTGGTCAAATGTGTACGAACTAGTCATATCACATTATAAAACGGGTAATGACTCAACCTAATAGTCATTTATGAATGAAGATTTAATCCATTAGTACTTCTTGAGTTATTATGATATTGATATAACATTTATTTCTCATCTCTGGAATTTGTATAACTTCATGAAAATTTATTAATTTAAGTAAATGAAATTCGGGTATTTATACATAAGGTACGAATATGAATGTAAATAAATATAATTACATTATTAATGTTACATTAACGTATAGAGGTAAATCAATAGTATAACACATCATCCAGCACATATGTTATATAATAATTCATATTATAACAATTTTATATACGATTCGTATCAATGCTTGATATATTCCAGTAACAAACTACGCAGAAATTTAACATTATTTAAATTTTCAAGTTTTGTCAATATTTTCATTTAATTTTAACTTAAAATATATGTTATATTACATTAATTATGAATTAGTACAAAAATATATATTTATGGCACATATATGTATATATGACAATAATGTGTACTATGTAGAGTATTCATGAAAACGTATCTTGTAAAATTATCTTCAAAATTTTTATTTACAGGCATGGAGGAGAGATAACATTTTACAGTAATATAGACAGCATGCCAGATATTCGCCCACGACGAAAATCAGTTCCATTAGTTTCTGAACTGGTAAACATTCTTATTTTATTTTATAGATTTCAAAATATTAAAATTTTTATAAGTTAATTATAAAATTTATTATTCAAATTTATTATTTGTTAAGAACCACCTGATAAGAAATATATTTGTATATTCAAATATTAAACATATACAAATAAACAAATTAAGATCACTTGTATAGATAATGGGACTTATGTCAATAACAAAATTATTAATTAATAACAGTCTTCGAGATCCCATCGCAACCTTTAATGTCTTTCAATACTTTATTGTTTAGAAAATTCGTAAGAAATTTCAGCGTGTTTATGATTGCTAAATTTATTACAAGAGTTTTTACCTTCTTCGATAATCCCGGAGTGTCATCTTACCGTCCGAGTCATCGTTCAAGTGTCTCCATTTTTTTGTCGCGTGTTTTATTACAAAACAAAATGAAATCAATATCGCTATAAAGATTCTAGGAACATCAAGAGCCAACTACCTCCCGTGATTTGCTCGCTCCTTAATTTAATTTACTGCATTTACATGGGTGATAACTAACAGGCCCATGACGCAGCGTTCTTGACCGCTGCAGTTTCAGACAGACCGTACATTCTCATTTCATTGCTTATCAGCACATGAATTCCAGTAGACAGATAAATCGGCACTTAACTCATAATGGACCGAACTTTACCGAATCACAGGAAAGTAGTTCATTTATTTACTGAGTTCATCAGGGTATAATTCATCAGGGTATAATTCACCTTTAAGTATTACAACATTCAATTTACAACTGAGTATCGAGATAGCACGGATAAAATTTCGTTTCTACGTATATACAACTCTATTTCAATGCTATATTCTGCATATTATTATTAATAAAGGCAATATAGTTATATAAAAAATATCACAGACTTAGTTCGTAATACCCGCTGTTACCGCTCTCCTTCAACTATCTGCCTTTCCCCCTTACCATATTGGATAGAACACTAGGGTTAATTCTCAAACGAACAGTTATTTCATTCTTATATTACTTTTGATTTAACAGATTGCTATTTTGTTAAAAAAAATTTTTTAATCTAATGAATAATTTAAAAATTTGTAACTTTTTAATAATAATAATAACAATAATCGGTTAAAGTTATTGTATAAGTTAAAGATGTTCTTCCTTATGAATTGTAAGAGACGAAAGGAATTTTTTATATTTTAAAATATATATGTGGCTGTGAATATATATATATATATATTTTAATAAAAAAAATTTTATATAAAGTGTTAGATTATTGTTGTATTACAAATTTATCAAACTAACGTACAAAGAGACTTTTTTAAAAAATATATAATCTGCTTAATAATTTTCTTGTAAATTTTAATTAATTAATTATGTATATATTTTGTTGTATTCTTTGATTTTACCTTTTTTTTATTGTGTTTATAATTTTACATATTTTGCTTCATTATTTTTGATGTTTGAAATAATACATATTTATGTATTAATATAGATTAAATAAATTTCGTAACATTTTTTTTATTGGATATAAAAGACAATAAATAGATTGTCGTTTACTAAAATTATTTTTTACTATGATATAATATAGTTTAAATAAATTTACAATTTTACTAAATTTAGTTTTAATTTTTATCTATAATTGAAGTACTTGTATCCTGGAATTTGTTATTCTCATAATTATATTATAAATCTAAATGTAAAAAACTTTTCTAAATATAAATGTTTCTTATTGAAGCACATTCTTAATTATATTATTTATTAATTATTTCATTAATAATTTAATTGAAATAATTCGTATAACAAAATTTTCAAAAACAAAATATAATAAATGAATAACTACTTGCTCAGGAACTAACGCGAATGTGAAGTCTGCTTAAGGTGGTAGGAGGGAGAGGCAGATAGCGGTAGGGGACTGGTAGCAAGGGTAGTAATAAAACTTTATTGAAAATATAATGAGAAATATCTAATTATAAATTATATTTATTTAAAATGTTGATAGAAAATATATATCTGCGTATTGCCTTTAATACTGTCAGTTGTTAAGAGCGGAATGCATCCATGGAATACTCTTGAAGTCAAGATATCTTAATTTTCTGGCTATTAAAATAGGTTTTTTTAATAAAAAATATTTGCTATACCTGTAAAGTACAGAGTGCAGCCATAAATAAATATTACAGTAATACTTACTGTTGCTACGAATTTATGTAAGGTGCCTAATAATCCAGCAGTTAAAATAAGGTGACTATTGGCTATTATTGGATTAACTCGTGATGACGTCTGTTTAATGGTGCTGAATTGTATATTGCACACTTCAAAAAACTTGCTGGTCAGCTTCTTGAGTGCAACAACTTTAGTATATTGGAACGGTGCAGAAACAATTTCTACTTGAAATTTCCTAACAACGATTCGTAGTGAACTATTCATTAATTTGGGAAACCGTATAGTCAAACTGCTGTTGTTCGAGATTCCGTTCGCTAACGAAACTCTTCGATTATATTTGCGTTTAGAAATTTAGTCAGTGTTTATCGATCATGGCATTGCCCAGTCCGCAAACGTTAAATGTAATGTTTATAAGAGCCTGTTTTCACGGCACGCCTCATCATATCTCCCTTTCCCCTCCCATCACTATCAGAAATCTCCATATTTAGCCGACCTTTGAAATTCAATAAGTGATAGAAAAGTACTAGCTACCGGTAACCACTTCCCACTGAACAATAGAAGAGATACCTGATATATAAATACGACCGCACGGAAGATGCAGCACTTACTTTTGAATATTACCTGCCCCTGAAAACTAGCCAGTACAATTCAAGACATAAGACTGCAGATCACTCCTCCTCGAGACCCCCATCTCGTTAGACGATAGTAATTATTACGTTAAGTTTACGCCTACCCAGTGCGGCTCTCATATGGAAGCGTCAACACCATTACCCAGGTATTTCCAGATTCGTGTAAATATATATAAATCTTTATTATTTATTATTTCTACACATTCAACCTCCCCCATGTGCATCCAATAGAGTTTTACTAATTCAATAATTGTCCCACCTATCTCTACACTCCCCTTTATTTCTCCTCAAGGGCAAGTGCGTGTAATTCACTGCATTCACACGGAGTCATACTGTCGCGACTGCAGCTACGTCTTCGCCCCATCCCCTAATCTCTGATATCTGCCCCACACAGCATATTAACTGCTGAATAGTCAGAGGTAACTCCTCCTCTCATATTCTACATCACGTGTTAAACCATCAATTCCTCTAACCGCCATTTTTGGCTATTTTTGTAAAATTATTCAATACCACTTATAACCGCTACTATAAGAATTTACTTATATCTAAAATCGCCACACATTATACATATATACATATATTGCTTTATACTTATTCAATAAACTACATTAGATACGCATTACTGCTACGACTTGTATTTTTGAAACTTATTTCTATCATCCTCTTTCCACTATCCGTCTCTCTTCATCCACTAATTAGAGAGAGAATTCACACGCGGGTTTAATCCCGAACAGCTGTGCAATAAATAAAGTATAAATCTTGCTTGTTTTTTTCTGTGAGATGGCGCGAGTAAATCATGGGGGAGATATTTGTAGTCTTGGTGTTTCTAGAATATTTATAGCTTTGTTGATTATATTTTGTATTGAAATGTGGCACGTGACAAAAAATGAAACACACAAACTCTAATCATATGCAAAAGTTGTAAACGCCAGTCAAGCCGAGACCGTAAAACAGTACTCGAGGTATATTTGGCAAACATAAACAGACTGAAATTTCTAACGAATTTTTCAAACAATAAAATACTATAGCAAGACGATCGAGGTTCTTATAGAATCTCGAACATTATTCTTTAAATGAAATGATTTAAGTAAATTCTTAAAACTTTAAATTATTAAAATTATGATTACTAATTATTTACTTGATTTAATTAATTATAAATAAAATAGCATTTACTTTATTATTATTCTGGGCTATATCATAACTTTATTGCCTTAATTAGAATTCGTTAAATGTATATGGATGATATGAACAATAATATATCAAAATATGTAAAAGACTTTAGAACTCTCACGCAAAGTAGAAAAATAGAAAATTCATTTCTATTAAACAATATAATGATAGACATTTTTTAGTAAAGGAGATATAAAGAAAAGTTAGATGCCAAATAACAAAAGAACTAGATTATATTTAAATAAAATAAAGAAAACAAAAAATGAAATATTATATATACACTTGAAGTAATTTGATTCTCGAGTTCATTTTATAGCAGTTATTAGTTTAGTTTATCGCTAATATATACTATTATTTTGTTCATATTCATTTAACATTTCTTTTTTTATAACTATAAATATTTTTATATGATTCATATATAATATTACCAACAAGAATTATGAACAAATTTATATTTCTATAATTTGGTGTATTGTATTGTATACGTTTGGTATAAGTCATAAATCTGTAATACATCATTTAATTTGAAAAGATAAATAATTAATAAATCAGTTATCTATCAACATTTATTATTAGAAAATTATGTATAAACATACTTCATAACGAGAGTACTTTAAAGCTGAAGGAAGACAGTTATGTCCAAAACTGAAATCAGTCGATTTATTTTATGCGAAAGGGCAAATTAATATAGATGATGGTTAGGAATAAATAATTTATAAACTGCAATGAATCTGGGTGTTTAAAAGAAAAATCAAATTAATCATAAATAAAGAATTTTCAACCCAAAAAACAGATTAAATAATGAAGCAATTATTAATCGATGATCAATAGTGAAAATTTTCTATTGACGTAAAATATAAAACATATTAAATAACTGAATTATAAAAACATGTAGTTTATTATCGGTATATATATTTTTTTTATATTCATATTATCAAAAATGACGGAAGTATATTGTCATAGATAAACATAAACTGTGTTTAAAATATTATAAGATTTGCTTTAAATGAGTAAGACTAAAAAGAAAAAAGAAAAGTTAATTATAAAAAAAATTATACAAAAATTTTATTTATAAAAATTTGAAACTGAATTTGACGGAATTCACCTTCAATAGCAAAACTAGAATTCAAATTGTACTAAATCAATCCACTTATTTAATAACTCCTTACATTCTTTCTTCTTTCTTTATTTATTTATCAATAAATATTCTGTAATTAGCTAGAAGATACTACTCTATAACTAAACATATAATTTCATAGTTTAAATTATAAATATTAAAACTAAGATACTTTGGAAAATGATTAATTTTGTCACATAAATAAATAATTATAAATATTTTATTAATAAAATTATATAATATTATAACATTTATTATAATAAATATTTGATATTTAGTAATGAGAAAATATTCAAAATAATAACAAATCAAATTTTCTTCCTGAGAGTGTGAAATGTATATGATTATAGAGAATATAGATAATTTTACTTAGATTATTTTTTTTAGTATTATGAATAATAAAGAAATCACAATAATATTAAAATGTTATATAATAATTGTACAAAATAGCTTTGCATTTTTCTTTAAATAAAAAACGTTTTCATCTTTAATTAATTCATGCATATTAAATATTCACAATAACATATTTAGATTTCGTATTTTAATAATTTTAAGCCGAATAAAATATAGTTTTATATATTTGTAAAGTAAAAATTTTTTTATTTTGAATTTGATACAAATATAAGTATATAAGATCTTACATAAATATGTATATATATGTATTATAAACATTAATTTGAAATAAAATGTATTTGATTATTTAAAAAATTCAAATGAAAGTTACAGAGTATTAAGAGTAAAATTTTCAAATTTTAATAAAATAAATTATAGTATTTTTTTTTAGAAGTTAATAGCCTAAGTAGTACTCAAATTACTTTTCTTTGTATATTTATGTTATACACAGAAATATAATCTTTTAATGCTTTAGTTTTCAATTTCATATTTATATTTCTTCAAATTTTGCTTTCCTGTTTTAAAATTATGCAAATATAGAAAGTTCTTTGTATTTTTTTTTATATCTAAAGGTATATCTTTATGATTGACATAGCCATACTTATTTTTTACATTTCTTAAAGCATTAACCATTGCCTTTAATTTTTCGTTTTATCTTTATTTCCTTGTAATATATCATAATATAATATATGTAATATATAATATATAATAATCCTTGTAATATCTTACACCTTTCCTTGTAATATATCCTACAACGCCTCTTGTAATATATCTTCATTCTACACACGTTATTCTAACTTGTCACACGTCGGTATTATCAATTTTCTTGTTACCTATATTATGAACGATTAATAATTGAAATCTCTTTTTGAAACTAATTTATCGGACAATGTTTTAAAATATCTGAAAGAAATATTGAATTAAAATGTACATATTTCATGATGGGTCAATTTATTGGATTGCTAATAAACGTTTTCTCGAATGATATTGTCTTATGTATTACGAAAATACAAAATCTCTCTTGTGAACCAATCGAAATTTTTTTAACTATTCGTAAAAAAAACATCTATAATATACTAAGTTATTATATATCTATTTAATGGTTAAGAATCCCATATTGTCCCCTTATGATAGTTTAATTTACACTGTTCACTTTCTTGCAAATATTTTATCCGATAATTATAGTAATTAAATTTCTTTTGTATTTATTTTTTGTAATAATGACAATCCAACAAATTTGATACATATTTATATTATTTTATATCAATAATATGGTTTTTTTTAAGAAAGTTCAATATAAAATGATTCTGTTTTGATCGAATTTTACTGATACAAACATAAACATTTATAAAGCCTGCATAATTATAAATTATTATATTTTTTAGGTAAATTACAATAATTTTTTAAACAATAGAAAATATATTATGTTCTAATATAAAAATTTAAATAATTTAATATTTTACATTTACAAGTACAAAAAACCTTGTTAATTATTTGTAGAAAAATGCGAAAAATATTTTCATATTTTTATTATATCTAATATTGTAATCTTTATTTGTTCTATGTGGCGCCTGTTGAACCGACACTCATCTGAATAAAAAAAAATATTAAACAACCTCTACTCTACCTCCAGGTTTTGAAGGTATTAATACAATAAAACCTTCTATAGACAATTATCTTTTAAAATGCTTCCTAGATCATTGCATGTTATATTTATATTTAGTAAAACATTATCAATAAAATGTTTAGTTATTCAAAGATTATTATTATTATTAGGTATTTTTCATAATAATAATTCTTTGGAAAATATCATTTTTCATTATTAAAAATTGCTTTATTAAAATTTATTTAACTGAATTAATTATTCTCTATCTTATCTATTGCTTGGTGTTTTTGAGTATTAATATTATATATTAACACTATATTGATAGGTGATATTTTAAACATCGTTATTAGCTTATATTTTATATTTATATTTAATATACAATAAAAATTGTATCATATAAAGGAACAAAAATTAATGGATTGTAGACAAATTTATGTATTTAATTAAATGCATATTTATAATATTAATATTTTTAATATTTCATTTATTTTAAAATTTAGTACTGATCATATATTATTTATTATTTTGTACATATTACATTTATTACATATTATTGTCACATGCATTTTTATTGTAATTTGTTATAAGACATACATATAGATAGCCTTTTACACATGTTTATGTTTATTTGACTTATATTTAGATTCTTCTTCAGATAAATAGTTAAACAATATTATAAACTTACACAATACTTTTTCGTACGCTATATACACATTTATAAATAAAAATATATCTGAAAACAAAAATAGTTTGTAAATTAAGTTACCTGTGTAAATTCTATTAATTATTAGAAGTACTATAAATGGATAGATATTTTAAAACAATTTATTTAAATTTACGGTTGTTTTAAATAAAATCATCAAATTTGTTTAAAATAAAAAATATTAAATTTTATATAATGTGTAATCTTTTATATATATATATATATATATATATATATATATATATATATATATATATATATATATATATTATTTAAAACGGATTTAATTTTATTTCAGTTTAAATATATAATTATTTTAATTTACTTTCACAAATTTATATTATATTTATTGTCATTAATGTATCATATTTAACATTAAATTAATAAATAATTTACTTAATTACTTTATTTTTCATATTAATTAATGCTTTCAATAATTAGTAAAATTGTTTAATACCAGTTTAGTACCAGCTAATCTTACTAATCTAATCTAAATTTTGGATTAAATGAGAAGCTATTTAATAATGACTCTTGATTTGACAATTCATAAATTATAATTTAAATACTTTCTATTGCTATTATAAGTATAAGAAAATTTTATTTATACAAGTTATAAAATATGCTTTTGATAAAATATATTTAACATATTATAACATTAATATTTTCTTATCATTAGAACATAAATAAATTTATCAAATCAGTTCTGTATTTAAGTATTTAAATGAAAATATTCAAACTTTAATATCTAATTTTTTGGTAAAATTCAATTGATAGGTATATGTAAATATATATTTTTTATAATATTGAGTTGTATTATATGTATAATTATTTTATTAGAAATTTTAATAACATTAAATTTCTTTTAACATTTATATTTTTAGACAATGGCTGCAACAAAGCGGAATGCTGGTTTATCTTCTGTGACACGACCAACACTAAAAGACGAAGAATTGGTAAAAATTAATGTTATATAATTAATTTCAATTTTCATTTTATTAATGTTATATGTTCATTTAACGTTTTATGGTGATATTGATTATATATATGTATTGATATATCTTCCTGTTGTATCCAAGAATTATTTTGAAAATTATTGCTCAATTTTTCTCGTACTTAATGTAATAAAGCTGTTGATTCATATTTTAAAATCTGAAAATCTGAAAATCTGAAATCAGTAAAGAATTTTAATAATTAGCATTAATTTTAAGTATTCTTTATAAAAATAATTTCTGTTCTATAATTTTAAGTATTGTCTATAAAAATAATTTCTGTTCTATAATTTTAAGTATTCAAAAAAATAATAAATATCAAAACAAATTAACTATGTTCATCATGAGAATTGAAAATTATTTTTGTAAATAATTAATAATTTATTTTCATCTTACTAATCAATTCATAAATTAAATGAAAATTATTATATAATGCATTATTTATTTCTAGTACAGGGTTACAAATTATTAATAAAATTATTAATAAAAAGATTTTAGGTAAATAATGTAAATATTTACATTTTTATTTGTTATAAAAGCCATCATTTTGAAAATAAATAGTACTAAAATAGTTCTTAGTTAATTTAGAACTGATCATCTTTTTGAGGTTCATTTAATACTATTACTACATTCAAATTTATCACTTAACGAATTAAGTGCATCAATTCATAGTTCCGTAATGCGTTCATTCCTAACTCGATTTTTCGAATTTAATTAATTTCGAGAATAATCTTTGTCTTTTTCTAAGACGAAATAGATACGAGAGTCAACAAAAGGCATTACAAAGGGACAGCCTACTACAAATCATAAGCAAAACCACATGCACACTTGTGAGTCATCAGTGTTTCATCGTTGCTTTTGAAACCTCGAGGCTGCACACTTAAGCATGAATTTGTGAGTTGTAACTAATTATCACAAAGTCAGTATTATAGAACAACAGACAGTCATCAGCCTAGCAATAAGCTTCTTTTCCTATTGTGTATTTTTTTAGTTTATCTTACTATCACATACCACAAATATCTACATTATAATCGCGCTAATTTTTTAAATTGCTTGTACCGAAGTTTTGCAAGAATATCAGTTATTTTATATTTTAATAAATTTATTATGGCTCATATAAATTGTGCGATTAATACTTATTTTATAATTTATAACAATAAATATTTATCTCTAAATTTAATGAATAATTATAATAAAAGAATGTGCTATTCTGATATATATGAATATATGAACACAGATGTGAGTATATTAATTTATATAAAAGCTGCACTAATTTAAACAATAATGAATAAAAAATGAAAAGATATAAAGTAATTAATGTTCAAAAAAGGATAGAAAAATTGTGACATAGGAAGATGTTAAAATTTAAAAAATAAAAGAAAGACACACTAGATTCAATTGACTTTAGTCACGTAACACGTATTTAAACTTTAAAACGAAAAAACTATTATGAATAAATAAAATATCAGAACTCGAATAGTTGAAGTATTTTTTTCATCTACGTGAAAAGAATTACTAAGATTCATTCATATGTAAAGCGAAGGATGTAATGGAAAGAACCTGGTTAAAACAATATTTTCAATTTAAAAATAAAATGCTAGAAGGTATAGTGAACTATAAAAAAAGAAGAAATTAATTTTAGAGCGCAATCACATCGTGAAGAAATATTATGACCGTTTATGAATCCAAATTTTATCAACCCAATTATCATTTCAAATACAGCAATAGTAAAAAACATCGTTATACTAGAAAGAAATAATTAAAATTACAGAACTTTGATCAAAAATATATATTGATACTATTACTTAACACGTATAGGTTTTTTATAGAAAACTGCTGAAAATATAGTTAAAGTTTATATTTCATATAAATGTACTTAATTACCAATAGTATAAGCTAGTGATCAAAGAATGTATCAATAATCAGGATGATATTATGATTATTAATATTTGTTATTAAACAGATTTTAATAAATATGGGAGCTGCAATTTAAGGAAAGTATATCACAATCGGGGTTGATTATCGTCAAGCTTATTTGCAAGTGGTTGAGCACATTATTCAAATCACAACGGCGAGTATTTCAGTACCAAAAGTGAATAACAAATGCCATGCCATATTTTTAAATGGATAACAGCGATTGTTAATGTTTTGTTATAATATGTGATAGTCAGATGACGCAAAACCGGAGTAGCTTAGTTTCAGAAATAAATTATGCTATCCGAGGAAAAAAAGCTACTAAGTTTAATCTCTTATCAGACTATCACGATAATAAAATATATATGCATACAAGCACACATCTGAAATCAGTCATTTTCAAAATGTGAAATATGTTATATAATGAACATGGATGATAGCTAAATGAAATAAATAACTAAAATGATTATGAAAAATATACCGGAGTTAAATTATATAGCCAATCATAATCAGTTTAGACAATAGAGATCATGAATATACCAACATTTTTTCTATATCCCCTTCTTTTCTCTATTTCTCTCAAAAACAATCAAAGTTACTAAATTACTGTATATTCTATCAGCTGACAATATTTTACGTTCAATGCTCTTCTCTTATTTTTATTCTCTTTACAGAGAATTTGTGTGCTATTTTTTCGAGCGTAAATACACTATATATTCACTTTTTCCAGTTTTGTCTCAATGCTATGCTAAGATTTGATTGCGATATTTTGGATATATTCATCTGCAAAACAAATGCTCAAAGTAACCGAAGGATAAAGATCATCTCAAATATTTGCAAATGATTAATTTTAAAACTTTCAAATGTAAAATTAAGTTAATAGTTATCAGATAAAATTATTGTATAACAAGTCAACTGTATTCTTATACAATCAGTCAACAATTACATCATTATTAAATAAAAAATACTTTTAGCATTAAAAAGATTTGCGCTATTTATTTAATAACGCAATTTCTAAACCTTCCCTCGTAATGAACTTCTGTTCAATACTAAATTGTTTAAACTAAAACAATAGAAGAAAACCGAAACGAGAACGGAAATATTTACATTACATGACATTCATATTATAAAATAATAAAGAAAATATTTTACAGATAAGAAAACTATTTCATGGTGGGAGATATCTATTCTGGCATACTATCATTGAAGGAAAAGGTAAAATAATCTTTTACGAAACATGACCAGTGAAAAACTATAAAGGCATTCTAATGTCAAACAAATTATATTTGTTATTAATTTAATATTCAAATTATTTAAATTCCTATAGGGTATATAAAATAATACATTAAATTTTCATAACACTGTTTTTTAAGTTTTAGTATAAAGTATGTATTGCGTCGTTATAACTGAAAATCATTTCACTCATAAAGTTCGTCAGTAAGCTGATTAAAACTTAATACATAATAAATTGTATAATAATGAAATCTTTTATGACAATGTAAGGAATTAATTTATAAATATTTTAATAAACAAAGAATTATATTATAATAATTTATTTAGTGTAACTTATGGGTGTATGTTGAACTGAAAAATATATATTTTTTAATAATTAATATTTGTGAGTAGTAATTTGTGCGTGGCTGTAATTAATAACATTACATTGATATATATAATTATTTTATCTTTATATCATTTTAACTCTACTTATATCTTTCGATATATAACAAATAAATTTTATCTATTTTTTATAAATTATTTATTCACTTCTTAAAATTATATATAATAATATGAATAACACAACTCAATAGCATTTTTTTAATTTTATGTGGTATGTATACTTTATTACATTCATGTATATTATACTTGAAAACTAATTATGTAAATTAATTCTAATTTGTTCATTTAACATTAGTTATTATTCAGATAATTTTTTTAATGAAATAAATGAAAATAAATTCAGTGCAATTTGTCTAGTTTATATTATAAATATTGTGGAACATTTTGTTAATAAACTAGAAACTGTACCAAATTTGAATAAATACCCAGATTTATTTTTCGATGTTAGAAATAATATTATAAAATTTTAATACTTCAATGATAGATTGTTAAGGCTTATTTTCATATCTATAAATATATTTATTAAATTAAATATATTTTAAAAAGTAATTATTACTTTTACTCAACATTTTTATTTTACATAATAATTCATAATTTACAAATACACAAACAATAGATAACCATAATTTAATAAAAATAGTATACAAATTTCTGAATTCCAAAATATGAGTAAAATTTTATATATTAATGCTTAAATAACATAATATAAATATAGATAACAATATGCAGATGAAAATTTATCTGTTTCGATTATATTTTCACAGAAAATGCATGTATACAAAAAGACATTGCAAGCGATGATCTATCCAATTTCATCAACAACACCTCATAACTTCATTACATGGACTGCAACTTCACCTACATATTGCTATGAATGTGAAGGGCTTCTTTGGGGTATAGCACGCCAAGGTGTTAGATGTGTCGAATGTGGAGTCAAATGTCATGAAAAATGCAAGGATCTTCTTAATGCCGATTGTTTACAAAGTACAAAATTAATATTAAAATACAACTTTGATATTTTAATTATAATTAAATTATTAAAGAATTGAAGAATTGGAAACATCAATGAAAAACAATTTAAATGTATATAAATACTCATTTTTATTTTCAAAAAATTTTATATGTATCTATTTAAAAAAATTTAAGAATATTAATTAATACTAATTAGTCTAATTAAAAATTGCTATTTTATAGAAAATATATTATTGGGCATAAATCTGAATAAAATAAAACAATTGATTACCTTATGATTTATTTACAAAATACAAATATAAATTTTAATAACATTACTCTTACCTTCAAGTGGAAAAAATTTATAAGAATGCAAACGCAAACGCAAAATGCGTTCTTTTAAAATTTTCCAGGTCTTCTATCTTTTACATTAAAGAAAAAATAATTGCCACATAATCAAATAGTTTGTAACGAATAATGTGATAATATACCAATAAATAATTGTATAGCCATATAAAATTTAATTTTTATAAAAATTATTAAAAACCATAAATAATGAATATAATTTATATAGTTTTCATAATATAACTATAAAATGACTATTTCATTTTTAGGAGCAGCTGAGAAGAGTTCAAAGCATGGAGCTGAAGACAAAGCGAATAGTATAATAACTGCTATGAAAGAGAGAATGAAACACCGTGAACGAGAAAAACCTGAAATATTTGAACTTATTCGGTAAGTATAATTTAGGTTTAATTGTTCTTTGTTAGGTCTAATTGCAAATATTAGTTTAATACATAAATTACATAAAAATATATACATAAAAACAAAACAAAAATTTTTGTATTATATGTATATTGTACGTCTTTGGAAAAAAAAATTATAAAATTAACGATCCATAAAATATATATGAATTTTTTAAAGTTCAGAATTTGAATATTTTATAATTTTACTTTATATACAGGCAAAATTTTGTATTATATACTTATTTTATTCGTTCTCATATAAATGTATACACGAAGAGAAATTATTTGGAGAATACTAAAAGCTTCTATATTTTTTGAATCTTCAATTAATCTTTATTATAAAACATGTAAAATCACAAAAATAATAAACCTAATAATACATTTCTGTAAATACATAAATATAAAATGTGTCTATCTTATGTTTGAAATAATTCATTCTTTACTAGCTGATTCCTTAAAAAAATTATTTAATAAAAAGTTGAAAAAGGTACATGAAATAAGGACACATAAATTTAAAATTAAATAAAGTTCAATAATTCTATCTGGTTTAAAAGTATTTTAAGAATCAAAATAATATCTTCAGTTAAAATTCACAATGAAATGCATTATGTAATACTTTCCAAATTTTAGAGATTAAATTTTATTTAATTTTGTAACAATAATATTATATAAAATAAAGTAATGATTTATTTCGAAGAAGAAATACAAAACATTTTATTTTAAATGTTTATTTGTATTTTTGTTAATACTATTAAAAAATAATGAACATATTTAAATAATGATTTTTTGTTAGTTATTTTGATTCAACGTAGAATAATAAAAAAAAAATAATTAATTGTTTTTGGTATTTATATTAAATAAAAATTTTAGACTACCGTGCATCTGCTATTACAAAAACTGAGAGAAGATCTAGAATAGTATAAAAATCTTCAAGTATCTTAATAATTAAAATTTTATCTAATATTTTTTATTATTTAACTGTCATAACTATATTTATGTTACATTTTTCAGTTTAAAAGTGTTGCCACTTAAAATTAAAAAAATTCGATCTTTTACAGATTATATAATACACTTAAATGCTATATTTCATACTCTTATTGAAATTCAGTTTTATTATAGAAAAAAACGTTTTTTTCTCTTTATACTAAATACTTTTACTATATAAATTGTATATATTGTATATATATATTGTATATATTGTAAAATATTGCAAATCATAAGTATTATCATACTTTTAACTACTACCGAGCTTTGATGTATATTTGTTATTCTATAATCATTTGTGATAATAAAATTTATGCGGTAAACGATACTAAAATTTACATTTTCGAAAATTGTATATAATATTAGTTTACAATGAATTTTCAATCAGTAGATAAACATTGAATTGTTGTTTATCATTATTGTAAAATGCTATTTACAACTGAAACTAAAATAGTTATTCTCATTATTTTATTAAAAATTAATAATTTCGAATTGAAAAAGAAAATATTTTAAATAATTTAAAACTAAAGTTAAAAAAAATTTCAATTTAAAAAATAAAAATTACGTGCAATCGCTATTTTTAAAAATATTTTGCAATAGTAAAATTTTAATCACCATATTTATATTTGAAGATAAATAATATAATAATATTTTAAAAATAGTTTTTAAGTTTTTAGGAAATTGAAATTATATATAATAATATCTGTATATGATTTGTTATTATAATTATTAAAAATTAGTTTGACTTTTTAAAAGTGATAGAATAAAATAATAACATGATATTTTTCAGTGACATATAACATTGAATAATTTACTTCAATTTCACTTTTATTAATTGAGATAAAGAGCCTTTATTTACAATATGAATTTGTAATATTCAATTAAGTTTAATCATGCACTCTCTATTAAAGTAAATAACTTTTGTACTTTATATATTAGATAGTAATTCTAATATAAAATGATATATCATCAATAATTCAATCAATGCCTGTCATGTACGTACACAAGCATATATTTCATAGATCACATTTATATTCAACCTTTTTATTGTGCGAGTGTAATGTTTTATAACATATATATTATAATTCACGAAATTCAATAAATAAATAATATATATATATATATATATATATATATATATATATATATATATATAAATAAATAAATAAATAAATTTATATAGAAGATTTTCATTAAAAAGTCAAAAATATTTCAAATTGATGATAAAGTAATTTTTCCCTGTGCTTTACGATTTA
>JAPYYT010000612.1:0-43417 GCA_030522565.1 Ceratosolen corneri
CTCGAGGCCATTGCAGGTCGTGTGCGTCAGTTGGGGGGGGGGGCCGAGGGGCCTTTTTCACTTTTGCCGGGAGCGGCCGAGGCTCGTTGCGCGCGAGGAGCTTCCCTCTCAGTCTGATGGACGAGGGTCCCGATAAGCCACCTCCATATTGCTCTACGAGTCCCTACGAGTCTCCTCCACCGCTTCTCCTATTAAGCCTCTTGCCTCAAGTCCCCGTGGCCTTTGTCCATCCACCGGAAAACCATGAATTAGCGTTTTAATTTGGGGGAGAATGCGGATCGGAGCGACAGATTGGACAGATTGGGCGTTCGACGCGAGCCCGAAATACCACTGCCCCCCACTCGCATTTTCCTTTATCTCTTATGCGCCATTATCATTATTATCGTTGTTTGGTCGGTGGCGTTTGTTCGTTCCTCTTTGTTCCATCGAGTTTTAATTCGTCTGTTAAGCCCGTCCTGCTGCTCGGGCTTTAAAGCGTCCACAAAGTGATATTGTAATGATTAGATTTGGCTTGCGCGGGCTTAGCGTCGCCATTGCGCGTAATAAAGCGTTGTAGGGAGTGTCGCTCGGGCTAGAGTCGGGCCAACTCCCTCTCAATCCCTCCACTTTGGCCTCTCACATTAAGTTGGCCATCGATATTCTCAAAGTGTTGGACGCATTGAGCGCGCCCGATTACGCAAGTCCACAATATAATCGACACGCGCGATTCTCTTGCCACGCAGGCGTCCAAAGCAACGTCGGTCTTCTCCGCCTTAGGCTCTGCCCTCGTTCCCATCCAGACAATAGGAACGCCGATGCACAGATGCTCGGTGGCCCCGGTCGAGGCAGCTTTTTTTTAACGAAAAAGGCCCAAAAGCGCCGAAACAAGGGGCCTCTATTAATGCATAAAGCAGGTGTGGCAGTAAGCAGAGAATCGCAGGCGAGGCGCTTTAGAATAATCGCGCATTAGAAGGTCAAAGCAGCCGAGTTGCCGTACCTGCAGTCCCACGGGGCCCGTATCATAACAGCCCAGGCCGATGAATAATGGCCCGATAAGCTTGTGGGCACGAGCGATCCATCAATAATTCCTGCCGATCCCATCAATAAAGCAAAGTCGGCGGCATTGCCAAGGAGTCGCCGCGGTAAAATCGAGGGCCGGCATTAAATGGGCAGTAAGGCCGCGGCAGCCGAAAAAGCGCGGTGAGGCCCAAGGTGTGGCGGGAGGAGGCAGCGAGGCCAATAAAACCCCGAGCAAATGGGAAGAAAAGCCGGGCGCGCAATTTCACCGGCTGGCCGTGCGCAATCGCACTTTCGAATCTCGTGCTCCTCGTGCACTTACACGCTCACGGCGCCGCCGAAACATTAATCCCGCGAGGCCGTCGGGGCCAAAGTAGCGCCGCTCGGGCGTCCAAGAGGCGTCCCTCCGACCCTTTGTCTTGCCAAGACGATCAACGCCTAGGAAGCGGCGGTCGAGGTGCCGGAGGAGGGCCAGCGCCCATGAGCAGGTGAAAGCCAGGAGCGCTGACCGCCGACTTTCTCGCGCGAGCCGTAGACGAAGATAGAGGCGGATGATAGTCGGATAGGGAGTGAGAGAGGGAGTGAGATAGAGAGTGAGAGAGGGAGGAGGTAGGCAAAGGATGTTGTGCCTTTGACGAAAGCTTTCCACGGGTCTTCGACTACTTTACCCTCGCTCCTGCCAAGCAACTCCCGCATATTGTAATTATTATTCTTAATTTTTTTCTCTCCTCCTCTTCTTCTTTTTCTTCTTTACGGGGCGTGGAATCTTTAAATTGGTTTCTTAATTAGCTGCCTGGCTCGAGTGCCTTTATTTAACTTCTCGCATGCTAAATACAGTCTAAAATTGGAAATCGCTCCACACCTCTTCTCATCTTAAACGAGCTTACGCTTCTGCTGGTACAAGGTTTCTTCTGTTTGCCATTACTTTCTCCAAAAGTGCTCGCTTCTCGCTCGATTTTTTAACAACTTGTCCGGATATTGAGATTTTTACTCCCCCCCCCCTCTCTGTGTGGTAGTTTGCACTTTTTGCAAATGTAGCAAACTGTCCTTTTCCTCTTACTTTTCGCTAAAGAATTTTAAAATGTTGATACAATTTGGCTTGCCCAAGACACCGAGGTGGGCCATTATACCTCGAGACGAACCTTTAATATCACTCCCAGTGGACTCTCCCCCACATCTAAAGATATTATTGAAGTTTCGTCGGAGACTTAATACTAGGATGGCGCGAGCGAGCGAGTTGCGCAATCGGCCCCGAGATCACCCGAAGCACTCGAAAATTGCGAAATTCCCCCCCAAAAGACCTTAGAGCCACCCCCACCCACCCCACCCCCTCTATAGCACGCACGCGCGCGCGCGCCGACAATCCTCCCCAGCGCGCGATACGAGTCTCGTGCAAAAATAAATATAAAGCACCCTAAACAGTTTCCAATACACTTTTCAGGAATAGCCGAGGACGAGGAAGGCAGGCCCCGAGGGACGAAAGGAGAGGGGAGCCGGAGAAAAGGGGCGAGAGAAGCCGCGCTCTCGACGATAATCGACAATGATACAGGATAATCGGGTGCGCCGTCGGCTCCCGGCGCTGATGCTGGTGCTGCTGCTGCTGGCGAGGGTCTGCGGGCACAGCGCGCAGATCGACAAGGCGGCGGTGGAGAGCCCGAGCACGGGGTCCGGCGAGCACAACGGGGTCCGGTGCCCCTGGGCCTGCAACTGCGGTGGCCGCGAGCTCTACTGCGCCCACCGGGGACTCACTCAAGTGCCCGGCAACTTGGCCGCCCTCACCCAAGTGCCCGGCAACTCGGCCGCCCTCACCCTCGCCGAGAAACTGTAAGTATCCCCCGGCATCCTATTGGCATAAGAGATTCGCCCATCCCCACCACCGCTCTCTCCCTCGCTCTCCCCCTCCCTCCGTCCCTCCCTCCGTCCGTCCGTCCGTCCGTCCGTCCGTCCGTCCGTCCGTCCGTGTCTCGGAGAATGTTCAAAGTTGCGAACGAGATGCTTTCGGCAATGTTGGGACGAGAGATCGAGATGCAGACACTGAGAGAGAGAGAGAGAGGAGGGGACAAAAGGAAGTTTCGCCGTGTGCTTTATATGCTGAGCGGAAGGTGTAACGCGGGATGCCTGGACGTGCACTTTCTTCGCGACTCACTTTTCTCATTCTCCTTCTCCCGTGACTTTCTTATTTTTATCCCTTCCGACTAAGGTTTTTGTAATTCTTTATGGAAGATTGAAGATGCAGAGCGCTGCCACATGAAAATGCCAAGCGGAAGGTTCTAATGCTTCTCTCTCTCTCTCTCTCTCTCTCTCTCTCACCGAGTGCATTTGAACTTTATTGCCTATTCTCAAGTTTTACAGCTGCCGAGGAAAATTGACGTATTGAGAAAAGCTTTCATTTATTATCCATTACTTACATTAAATGCCCACTTCTTATCGGCTGCTTAATAATTCGAATATTATGTGTCGGTTTTGCTCGTTTTTCTTTGTTAAAACGACGGAGAAATCGGGGTCACCCAATCATTTGCCACTCGCCTCGTCAAAACCCCAACTTTTTACAGCGTAGCGCTCGAGCGCTTGTAATTTGCAATTATTAAAAGCTGATGCGAAATTTTTATCTTTATAGTAGCATTACTTTGATTTTCAACAAGTATATATATATAAGACACTTGGTTTTTTTTTCGCCTCATCGCCCCCCTCGCCACCGCCCCCCGCCTCAGCCACTTTAATGCACGTAGCAGTCTTTATTTTGATAGACGGTAAAGGTAATTGCGGAGGAGAGCAAATTTTAAGACACGAAATGCATTATAAACGGCTCTCGCCACGATATCGGCCGATGCGGTAGAATATCTCTCGGCGGCGGCGTGGCAGGAGCACGCCAAACCTCGGGGAGCTTATTATCATTTGCGCACATTTGCGCTTATTTAGCGTGGCTATTGAGCCTCGGCGAGCGCAAGTAGGCTCGAATTCCTCGAAAAAATTTCCAAGCCAGAAGTGGATGAGCTGACGCGAGGAACGCCGAAATCGCGGGCGTTTAGCGCACGAATAGGCAACCTTGGCCCTGCAGATTTTATCATCGCCAAGAGTTCATAAAATGGAGAGAGAGCATAATTCTGTCGAAGCCGAGGTAAAGGATGAAAAAGATGGAAATTGGAGTTAAGAGATACACAGGTAAGAGGAGATAAAAGAGAGGTTAAAAGGAAATTATACGGAGAGATAAGGCGAGTGGCTGGGCGTCGTCGGTAGGAAGAAAAATAAGCATGACATTGCAGGCGGGAATAAGAAGTAGCTGGAGAGACTAAAAACACGAGACAAATCAAGTAAAAATGAGAGTGTGCGGGCGCGCTGGAGAAAGGGCGGGAGGCGGGGGAAGGGGGGAGGGAGGGAGAGAAGTGAGAACTCGAGAGGGCGATAAGATAAGGCGAAATGATTGTCTCGGCGGGAAGAGGCAACGGGACGGAACGGGTCGTCGTCGTAGTCTTCGTCGTAGTCGTAGTCGTCGTCGTCGTCGTCGTCGTAGTCGTCGTAGTCGTGGTCGTAGTCGTCGTAGTGGGCGGCTAGACGCCGTCGGGGAGCTTGGAAATTTCGTCTCGAAACATCGGGAAAGCGCATCGAGGCGGCGCGTCTCTGTTTACCCAAGGAATTCACGAGTCGCGATACCGATCGCACTCCCAACCTCGATGACGTACTTTCGGCCGCCGCTTCCGGCCCGCCTCGTAAATCCCAGCCGCGCTAATGCCTCGGTAATTACCACGGGGGGCCACGAATTGCCGGCGGGGATTTTTCTCGAGCTTGGGCTTGGGCTTTAAAGCTGGGCCGACGACTCGCTGGCGAGACGCATTACGAGAATAAGTGCGCGATCGCTTTTACAGCTCTGCTGGTGTCTCGGCCAGAGAGAGAGAGAGAGAGAGGGGGAAGGAGGGGAGATCGGCGCTTCGGCCAACCTCCCCCGCCCAATCCCTCCCTCCGCAAATTAATGGCCCAGCTCGCCTGGCCCCGCCAATTCACCCCGGGCCATGGCTTTTTTACTCGCGCGGGGGGACCTTACGGGGCCTCCTCCAACGAGGCCTTCGGGGGCTTCATTTATAGAGAGGCTAATCGTGTAAGATCGGGGCATAAACGTCTGGCCGGATGCCGGCTGCGCGTGACACTGTATTTTGTGGGGCTTTATGGCTGTCGGATGGGCATCGAATAATCGCGGGGCGAATAGTCCGAGGCGCAAGCTTGTTTCGCGGAGCTCGGCTTATCGTCGGCCGAGACGCTCCTTTTACATAAGCATTTGAAAATTGTCATTAAAGCCGTTAAGTGGCCGTAAAGTCCGGGGGCCTCGAGTGGGTATGCGTGGGGCGCGATATAAAAGAGCTGCTCGGCCGAGTTGAATTACTTGACGCTGGATCGCGGCATGAAGGATAAGCGTGATTGAGAGAGAGAGAGAGAGGGCGTTCTGATCCTTGCGTTTCCTTGTCTCGTCGCATGCGCGATGCACTGGTCTGTGGCGTTGAGGTGAAATTATGCGCGACATTAGGCGTAAAGAATAAGAGTCGAGCGGAAATGCTTTGAAGCGAGGTATTTGGAGCCGGGGTCATGTATTTCATCTTTGTCGCGTCGAGTCCAAGCAATTCAGAAGTGGTACTCGACTTTTCGAATAGTCTCCTACGTATTTCACACGAATCTCATCCGCAAGTTCCTACAATTTTATTTCCAAGAAGGGAGGAAAGTACGTGTTCTTCTTTATTCGGAGGCGGACATTCGCGCCGGGCAATGGAGCTTCTCTAATTTATTAAAGAATTCTTGGTTCGATAGAGCACGAGGTGGGACTGCGGCATTTGCAATTCCTAATATACTCCATTGGAAGTATCTTAAATCTATTCTCCGAATTCGTAAGCGAAAACGCCTGGCGGTATGTAACGACCAAAAGCCCACATTAATCCCGTAATGCAGCGATACATCTCGGACAGTCGTCGTTACGCAGTCAGGGACGCGCAGCCAATCCGACTGATAGAAAAATCGTTTGCACGGTGAGAAAATTTAATAAAAGATCGGTGGACCTCGTTTCGATTATTAGAGAATCGGCGATGGGAGCGCGCCGATGTAACAAGAGCTCGTAGAGAATGGAAAAAATCTTCATCTAAATCTGGCAGAAGGTCATCTTGAGCGGGAGGCTCGTTTGCTTATTTAAATGGATTGTTTGCCCGTTGGTTTACAGCGGCGCGAAGTGTCGTCCCCCGGGGATGCCGCACCAGGGCCGAATCAAGCGTCCGTGGAGGAAAGGCAGAGCGCGGAAAATAACAGGAGGATCGCGAGGCTTTAAAAATCCGGGCTGCGGCATGAAAGCCCATAATAAACGAAGCAAACCACGCGGATAAAAATACAAGAGGCGAAAATGTGGTTCAAACGCTAAAACAGAGGGAGAGAGAAAGATGTGGAGTGAGCGAGTGTGTGAGCCAGCCGCGGCGAACAAAAACGTGGAAAAATATAATGGCCAGGCGCGAGTGAAAAGGCCAACGCGTGACTCGGAATCCGAAATATTCCGGGCAATAGGAATAGTGAGGGCGGAGCCACGGAAAACAAGGATGGCTGAAAGGGAGCAATTAGGATTAAGCGGCCAGCATCCAATTTGTCACGAAGCACGCGACGGCCCTCTCTCTCTCCTTCTAATTCCCGGTGTCCTTGCCCCGGCAAGACAAGAAGGAGCCTCAAGCTCCGCGTACTTGCGCGTACATGCGGGCATCCTGGACAGCGGTGGCATCTATCCACGAGTAAACAGGCTCTCTCTCTCTCTCTCTCTCTCTCTCTCGGGGGCGCTCGCTTCTCGTGCTTCTCGACAATGAATCGTAGGGATGTGTAACGCGGCGGGCCTTTTACGAGTACGGGCTACAATGTAGCTGCTCGGTAGCCAGTTGACGTGGCCTTCTATATGAAAGCCCCCAGGAGATGATGCTCTCTTTCTTCTCCTCGTACGGGGGAAGAAATTCGCCCCATTCAAGTGCTGATGCATGAACCAGGCTTTTTCTCTCTTTGCCCTTGTTCGATTCCCGGTTCTCTCTCCCCCTCCACCACCATCACCACCCTCCCC
Source organism: Ceratosolen corneri (assembly GCA_030522565.1). NCBI lineage: Eukaryota > Metazoa > Arthropoda > Insecta > Hymenoptera > Agaonidae > Ceratosolen > Ceratosolen corneri. The sequence continues at coordinate 7,064 of JAPYYT010000612.1, forward strand.
ATATATATGTATATATATATATGTATATACCCCCGCCCCAACCCCAACTCCAACCCCCTCCCGCCGATCCCCCGTACCCCTTCCGGCGACGGCGACTGAGCTACCGGGGCTGCGAGCATCCATGCGTGTGTTTAGTTTGTTAAGTTAGCCAAAGTAGTATCGAGTGCTCTGGCGTGTGAATTCAATGCAATGAAGGGAAAGAGACGGGACGTGAGTGGCGAGCGGCAGCGCGGCGTAGCCCGGCCGGGTGGCGGTGGTGAGGGTTGGGAGGTGGTGAGGGGTGGGGTTCGGCTAGGGGAGGGCTGGTGGCTAATGGTGACTTATGGAGGATTGCTTGGAAAATCGAATTTGAATTCTGGCTGCTGCGGGAGCGGACAAAAAATTGAGAACGATAAATGTGTTGGGCAAGGCAACGTGCGCATCGAAATTTATTACGAACAAATGATTAAGCCGACGCGCCTGAAATGTACACGACAATGCCGACGTGCGTTTCAAAAGTAAATTGACAGCCGCCGGGGCGGATTAATGAAATATCTTTAGAAACGTAATATAATAAATGCGATTCCCTTTCTCTCTCGGCAAAGTAATTTTTACTTACGCTCTCGTAAGCTCTGAAGTTGAAACCCAAGTGTCTGCATTTTCTCAAAGTCCCTCCCATCAAGCGCACATATTCTTGAAATCTCACATCGAAGCTGCTTAATGCACATTTACGACGGCCCCTCTCCCTTTCCCTGTGAAAATAAAATAATAATTTTACATTAAATACTCTGCCACGCTAACATTTACCCTCACATATTAACCATTTAAAGCGTGAATTAAAACTACCGCCCCTCAGCATTTCCCGAGGATTTTCAAAGCTGTATTTGCATTTCAATATTAATCTTTAATGTCAACGTTTAAGCGCACGGATAGAGCTATCGACACAGAGATCTACTTTAAAGCAATTTCCGTTACAAAATACACAATTCTTCCTCGCAACCCCCCCAACCCCCCATCCCCTCCCCCCATCCCCCCGCGACATGGCCGCCGCCGCCGCCCTTTTCTTTTAACACGTGCTCTGCAACATCTTTATCGCCTCGGCGCATAATAAATTTATCAGTGTGCGCTCTCCAAAGTTTCCTTTTAATTTAACTTATTAAGTAATGGCGCCTTCTGCGTAAAAACTTCTTTAATGCAACGAGGCTCGCTCAAGCATTTCAATTAAAGTAGATTAAATTTAGACTCAAATTTCACGCCATTCTGCATAATCAACAATGAGGCATTGGTGGGGATTTTAAAATAATTAAATCATAATCACTTCGTGATAAGGTCTTTCGCTATAAAATCCAGGCAGCTCGCGCGGCGCGCATCGGCCCGCCTCATAACTTCACCGACCTCGGGAATTTCATTTATTTAACAAGCCCGCGCACTCCTTACGGCACGCCACGGCCCCGCCAAGTGTGCATTTCAATTCGCTTAATCGAAAGGATGATTTGCTAATAAATGCCGCGCGCGGCTATTTACAAAAACACACGGGGCCACAGCGACAATGGCGAGCGAGGCCCCGAGACGTGACTGTCACGAACACCGAAGACTAAATATAAATATAGCCGAACGAAGCGTGAAAGCGTGTATCGATCAGGAATACTCGTCGCCCTCGCGCATAATAATACTCTCCCGTACAATTACGCGTAATTCGTAACGGCAGACCCACCGCCACGCATTCTCCCTCGCACCCCCACCCACCACGATGCCGAGGCGACGCGCCGCCGAATTATCCCGGCGGCTTATCAATAAGAATCGGCCGCTGCCAACCCCAGCGCCTCGGCATATGTCGCAATCGCTCCATCGACTTCCTCCTCGACGCGCCCGCACACTACCGCCGTCCGATGATTCTCCGATTGCCGCCTCGAGAGGGAGGCCCCCCCCACCCACCCATACCCCATCTCCGCATCTCCGCATCTCTGCTACGAAATGATATCGGGCCGCGAGTTCTTTTGTACGGGCGCGTTATGAGCGCGCACTTATGATCGTCGCGTGCCTACGCATAACCATTGTTGAACGAGGGATTAGCGGTGTAGACGCGCTCGGATACAGCCTCGCATGGACGGACGCACACACGCACACGCGCGCACACGCACACGCAAGCAGTCGCCCGATTATGTTGATGCAATTCTCCACTCGCTCTCCGTCCTACTCCCTCGGCCGCCCCGTACTTAGCTCTCGCTCGCTCTCGCTCGCCAACTCTCCCGTCTCACCCCCCGCCCCAAGGCCCCGCCGTCGCCCCGCCGCCGCCCCGCCGCCGCCTCCGGCCTATCGTCTCACGCTCGCTCGAGCTCTCTCCCGTCTCCTTCTCGCTCTCACTCACTGTCTCCCACTGTGACGGAGCATTACGAGCACGTAGGGCATTGTTTTCCTTTGTCGACGCCTATCGCGCGCCCGCGAGAGAGAATAAAACCTTTTATTTTATTCAGCTTTTTTCTTTTTTTTTTAAGGTTCTATGGATTCGACAGCTTTTTTCGTTCCGATTGCGATACGTACTCGCTGAGAAACTTTCTCTCTCTCTACTCCTCTACTCCTCTACTCGTCTCGCTCGCTGTCCCCACTGTCTCTCCCTCCCCCTCTCTCTCTTTGCTCGTGCTCTCCGCGCTTCATTTCATTTCGACTTTTTACGGGGCGATGGACGATTGTTTAATAGAAGCGGAACGTTACTTAGTCAAACAGTATTTATTAATATTTTTACGGGAAAATCGAATAAACGATCTTCACGACGAACCGTATAGTTTTAATTTAATTTCACCTCTTTATCTCACTGTCGAAATATAAATCATTACGTTTGCTCGTTTTGTCAGCGGCGCGTCTCCCGATGAATAAAAGTATAAATCTATTCCATTGTTCTCGTTTATTATATTAAATTTTACCGCGTTTTATCTCGCGCCTCAGCCAACGACCGACAACGACTTTTATATTGACAAAAGAGAACTCTTTAATTCATTATATTTGTCTAATTGTACGCGCGAGCCTCGAGGAATGTGCTTAACTTTTCACATTATACTGTTAATGGACACGAATTTTTAATTAACAGCGGACCTCTAATAATACACCGGCCATTCTAAAGGCCCAATATGTTTTATAATAAAACTTTTGCTGCCAATGTCAAATGCTCGGCAATAGGAATTGTCAAACGAAAGCAACGAACGCTACCGCGGAGGAACAAAAATTCCTGCTCAGCGAAAAATTTCCCTTCGCTATCTCTACGAATATTAAAACACGCCAGCAATCTTGTGTTGCTTAAACTGACATTGTTGTGAATAGTGGTTGGAAAATCTGCATCCTCACTTATTGAATATACCCGAGTCGCGCTTCTAAAGCACCAAGTTTCCTCATATCAGCGCCACAATGGCAATAATACTACAGGCAGAGCAACAAAACGTACAAGCAATTACCTATCAATGCGAATGAGCTCGTATAAGATAATAGGAAAATTTTATTTGCAATAATTCAGTTTGAGGAGAAGGAGAAATCAATAGGTCGTTAGTACTTAATACTCGTGGAAAATGCTATTCTATTATAGGCAATTTGCCGTCTATAGCATGTCTCTAATAATTCCGCCTTAAATGTGCATAAAAGATTTTCAAAACATAAGGACTGCGTATAATATTTAGAACAGGGAGCGCAAGTCCCTCGTAAAACATTCTCAACTACTGTTCTGAAAAGTTTTTGTTGATAAAAGGCGAGATTACGATGTAAAGGGGAGGATGAAAAATGTTGCGCCAACGTCCTCTTCAAAAATTCATATTCCAGCGAAAAAAAGTAGCGAGCTCCGTCCTATTAAATAATTGAAGAACAATGAGGCCGCATCGGTAAATTTGTCCATTCTTGGTAGAAAAGAGAGGCAGTGCCACTAGACTCCCACCCTCCCAGCCTCCCCCAGCCACGAGACTTTTCCTCATCCACGCAACGACAAATAGCCCACCAACCCCAACGCGGACGCGAGATAAGAGATCGCGCGAGATCCCCGGCAGCCGTTCAATTAAACTCCAATTTCCCGGACGGCGGTGCATTTGAGGTGGAGAAAAGCGGGAAAAACGAGAAAAGCGGCCGTCCGAGAAACTCCCCGGCAACTTAACCGCCTCTCGAGCCTTCCCGGCTCGCCCAACATTTATAACGAGAGGCGGCTCGCGAGACGTTAGCCTCACGACGCCCCGTAAATCAAACGCCCCCCCCCCCCAAGAACAACATTATAAAGCCCTCCGTCCCTCCGCGAAATCGAGTGCATTCGTAAGAGGGACGGAGATATTATTTATCGCGGTGGCCCACGATTACGCCGCGCGTCTAACGACCTAAATCACTTATCCAGCGCTGCCTCGCGTCTTTTATAGCGACGCCGACTCTCAGGGCGTCGCGGCGCCAGGTATCTATGCCCTCCCTGACCTATCTACTCTCTCTCTCTCTCTCTACTGCGTCGGTGCAAGTGGGGCGCGAGGGAGGGAGGGGGGTGGCTCGATCGCGTACTTGCTTGCCGAGATGGATCGATATTTCAATTACTTTTATCAAATGCTTAGTCAGATGCTCAGCCGTATGCTATCGAGGGTCTTTCTGGCTGTTTGCGCCTCGCATTTTTAACCACTTTAGCCCACTTCTCGCGCAAGGCCGCTCGCGAGCACGGAAAATTAGAATCCGAGCTTTCCTCCTTAATACACATGTACACACATATATATAGATATATATATATAGATATTGGAATTTTTAGAGGCGCGGTCGGAGTTGCTTGCCGTCGCGACGTCGATCTCGAGAGCGAATCCTGTTTTTTTTTGTATTGGAAGTAGGGCTTTGTGTGCGCGAGGAGTCGGCTTGCCCTCATAAAACTGACATGAAATTTTGCTAACCAATGTGTTTCGTTCTAAGCTCGAGTGTAAGGCTTTTCGGGAGGAAAAAAGTAGTTTGGCCGAGGGCAAAAATTACCCGCCCACTGTAAGTTTTACGTGGCACGGCAATTGACGAGAAATGTATAATCGCTCGTAAATCGAAATATTGGCAATTCTTTGCATTCGAGGAGGCTGTCCATTCGCCAAATTCGAAAAGTTGGCGAAAAAAAAGTGAGCCACGCACGACGGTGGGTAATGCGACTTTTTAATGCCCTTTTTCATATCGAGACAATACTTTGTTGCAATAAAAGCAGTCTCGGAGCATATCTTGCGAGACGAAATAAAATATTTGAAATTACAGCTCTAAGTTCGCGAAATTGTAACTGAATTTTCACGTAAAATTTTCCTTCACAGTCTCACGGACTTCATAAAATTATCGGCCATAAATATTTTTATACTCGAAAGTTTAATAAAGTCTATTAAAGCAGAATGAAGCGAGTGATCGAAGGTCGGCAATTTTTTGCTCCCAAGCTCCTACAGCAAAATAACATTTCATTCATTTAATCAGACTTCCAATTGATACCTACAAAGTGCATTAACATTCCTCGCGATGATACAATAATTGGACATTAGTGTTACACGAATAAGCGCGCGCGCGCGCGCGCACGTCGAATAAATCACGTTGGATGAATTGATCGAGGTTGGCAAATCTTTTCTAATAAAACTTTTTTCTCTTCGAATTATCGATATTCTGCAAATGAAGCTGCTTTATACGCTTGTCCGCGCGAAGATGGAGTCACTACGAGTTGCCGGCCTCGTCCACCAAACAAGAACAGACTGTATAGAATTTCAATATCCTCGTTATCTGCATGTATAAAAGGGAAAAAGAGGAGGGGAGAGAGATCGAGAGGCTGCTTTTCATAATTTCTCATCATTTATATTGGAGTATTAAAGAGCCTTTTTTAAATAAAGTAGAGTCGTAAAGGGAGGCTTACTACGGTTTTGATGAAAAATATCTTTACTCCGCACGCGTGCCTTATTTTTGTTATTTGAACTCTTTCATACGTATATTAAGAATGTATAGGGAAAGGTCTACGCGCACGCATCCGCAGGCAAAACTCGCCGTGGAAACTCTTGCGCAACGAATATATTTTGTCCACGCGCGTATTATAAGAGGAATATCACGAAAATGTATCCTCAACTCGTCGTCGTCATTCGTCCCTCTCTCTCTCTCTCTCTGTCTCTCTGTCTCTATGGGCGAGGAGCGAGCCTACCGAGGAATGCCTTTCACGAGAAAATAATTAATAACCCAGCGCCTCGTGGCCCAAAGAGCCAAACTTTTTAATAATCATTATATTAGGCAGGTTTGTTGGGACGTTAAGCTTGTTAAATGTCGCCTGAAATACTCTCGATTATGAGCAGCGACGTAATCCACTAAAGCTTTCTTCCCAAAAAAAGCTCGTCGATGGCGATTCCAGCTATAACTGCGCCAAATCATCGATTCTGCCAATGCGAAACCCCTCGGCCAATAATAAGTTGCATAACGTAATTGCCGTCCTCCGTAACGCTATCTCCTGCCTTATAACTTATGGAACTCGGGGAGAGAGAGAAAAAAGGTTATAATAAAAGTGACGGCAAAAGAAGAACAATAGGAGGGGAAAAAAGACCTCGCGGCGCGTCCAGTCCCATTGACATCGAAATTGGAAAATTCCCACGGAAAACTTTTCTACGTGAACACCCCTGTTCAAGGATCTGGCGCCCTAGGGTGTCCTCACCCTTCTACGCAAAAGGACTATCCTAACTCGTTGTCATTCCCTTTTCGTTTTTTTTTTTTTTTACTCCCCTCCTCCCACCCACCCACTCCTCACTCCTCACTCGCGCCGCATCTTTTTCCCTCTCCAACGGCCCGGCTCTCCACATTAATTTGCATAATTCCTACATTAAAGCGCGAATGATTCGGGGAATTTTCGACGCCGGGGATATTGGTCAAGGCGTAAGACGATAATAAAAGAGAGAAATTCTTTAGCGCTCGACACTCTGGATATTCCGGATATATATACTGGCGATTCCTCGGAAAGTGACACGTTTCCCATTCCCCGTGGACAATGTTGGCCGTAATTTTTGCTTCTGACACGGTGGTATACCAACTCTCACTCGAGTCATCCCGCCAATTCCAATCATATTCGTCCTTACACTCGTCCGAAAATAAAATAATCGTACGGAGCTTCGTTGCGCGCCCGGCCGCTTTCATACTTAAAAAGCTTTCGTTACTTCCAACACCACCAACTCAACTATCTGAGAGACCTAGGCTGCGACTCAAGTACATTCTGCCGATAAGAGTTTATTATGGTGAAGCTATCTCTATAATGTGATTTCATTTTAATAATCACAATAGCACAAGGAGAAAAAAGAAGAGAGAGAGAGAGAGAGGAAAAGAAGCGGCTGGGCAACGTGCTTTTTAAATTCCGATTGGCCAACGATTGTAACGAGTGGCTTATTTGAATTGGCCCGAAGCCATTTTTATTTAAAGCCCAATCAAGAATCAATAACGAGGGAGAAGTGAGATGGCAACTCGAGCAGTTCGGGAAATAGCTGAAATTATTAATTAAGTGAAATGCTAATTGATAAACGATGCGAGTCGGCGTTGCTCGATACTCGGAACACACAGCGCTTACAGCCAACTCCGCCTATCTAACATCGCCTCATTACACTTTAATGCGCGCAATTAAACATTACGCAAACATATAAATGATTAACGGCCCCAATTACACAGTATAATGCAGCGGCCATTGGGGCGAATGCCATTCGCGCGCGATGCATTTATACGACAATAAAAGGCCGGGGCATAAAAAAGATCTTGGCAGACGCTCGCGTACCAACGAGTCCTGACGTCCAAAGTGGAAAAGTTCCTTCACGGAGGAGACCTGACCACCACCACCACACGCATAATGCGGCCTTCGTCATTCGCTTTGGTTGGGGCGTGGCCACCGTCGTCGTCGTTGCGCCGCCGTCGCCGTCACCGTCACAGCCACCGCCACCACCACCATCGTCACCGCGACAATACTCGGTGGGCGAGGGGTGGCTTCTCCAAAATCAATTTTAAGTACAGAGGAGGCGGCGGCGGCGAAGCCGATTATTCCCGGCACGTCTTTTTTCCACGGCGACGCTTTCGTTTTGCGGGCACCGTCCCCGCGGCCGATCACTGCCACTCGTGAAACGCCATGATTCGGCAGCCGCGCTACGGACGATCCTTATCCGTGGGAGAGCGGAAGCCGCGGTCGGACCGCCTCGTCTGATTACCTTTTGCCGAATCGACGATTTTTCCTCCCTCGCGGCATCTCGATTTGTTATCGGGAATTCCAGCCGCAATAATATGGGGGCCGGCGATCGTGGGAGATTGCCTTGGCTAATAAAGTGGAATTCATTATGTGTGGGAGGTAGGCAGGGGGAGGATGATGATGCTCGTGTGGGTGAAATGAATTTGGGATAGATATTGTTTTTGGTGATGGTAATGCCTGCATTAGGGAGATAACGGCAGATTATAATTGCCGGCGGGCGTCGAGAAAAACTAAAAATTATTAATTTCGTTACTCGGATAGTCTTGCTTATCAACTTTCGGTGCTGCAATTATTCTACTTGAGCTTCCCAAGTAGCGATTCCGCTCATCTACATGTTTGACAATCGAAACTTTAACGGGGAAATTGAAGCGCATAATCAACAACCGAATGGCTCACGGGAAAGAAAATAAATTAAAAACTTTTGGGATTCATAATAATATTGAAAGTTGAGCAATTATAATTGTACTCGTAAAAATAATCATAATTTGAGAATTACGGTCACTCGCGTTAATTAAATAACTTCTGTTTGCCGCTGGATATATAAGTCTGAGAGAATCAATAAGCTCCGATCCGCTTCCACTCTCTCGTTCCTCCCGTCATTCATCTCCGCGTCTCTCTCCCTCCCTCACATTAATTGTTAATCTTGGAGTCGTCAACCGGTGTTGTTGCATCTAACCTTCCTCTCTATCTCATTGTCTGTAATAGCTTGTTGACTTGAAAGATCGACTGTTCATACACGAGAAATAAATGGCAAAGTCTGGGAATACGGAAAGCTTTCAAGGCAAAAACGCCGAGGCTATATCATTAAGGCCAATTCTTCATGGCTCGTAGCGTTATTTACGTAATTTGCCAAACTCCTTGCCAATCGGCTGGCAAGCAATCGTTTACTTAACATGCCACATTCATAAAAGTCGAACAATAGTAAAGAATGATGCCGAACAGGCCATTTTGAAATTTCTTCCCCCCCCCGACAATTATAATAACCTTATTGACAGAGTAATTTGGAAAAGAGCCGCGCTTATTTGCTCGCTAAATGCCTAGCCGTAAAACTTTCTCCCACTCCACCACTTTGCTTGTAAAAAGTAATCGTAAAAAATCAATAATCCCAACTATATCCGTATTTTTCTCCACCTCCTCTCTCTCACCACCACCACCCCGCCATTCAATTCCTATCATTTTTTTTCACTTATCCTCCCCCCGCCCCACCCGGGTACTCTGTTAAATGCCAGTCCATCGAGATCTAACGCTTTTTCGGCTCAGGTTCGATCGCTCAGCTCTCTCCCCCTCCGTCTCGAGCGCAGAAGAAAAATAGTCATAAGTGCTTCCGGTTTACGATCGCCAGGCTATATAAATAATATTTCCCCTCGAGTAGCTTCGCATTGGCGAAACACGATCTCCGCTATCTCTCTCTCTCTCTGTCTCTGTTTTGGGACGCGTTTTTAATGAAGGGAGCGATTAGCGAGTTGCTCGGGCCATTTTCTATCGGGGAAGCCAAGAAATTTGGACCGAGGCTCGCTCGGATTGTTAATAAATTGCAGTCGATTACAAGTTTTCGAGATGGAGTTCGCGAGCCGGTTCCCCGTCCAGGCTGGTTAATGGCATCTGTCGCTCTCTGTGTTGCCGGGGGGAGGGGGGGAGGCATTCGTTGCGCGGGGGCCCGATGAAAGCATCGACGACGGCTCTGAACTTAATTGATGCATTCGTGATCACGTCTTATTGAATTAAATGTACACGGGGATGCCGATTATGGGAGTGGGCGCGAGCGCGCGTAATTAGTGTGATTGAGTAGTGTAATTTGGCATTTAGCCGTGAAGCCCATGAATTTCTCGCATGGGGAATTTAATTGCCGATAGGCTATTATAATGGCGTATCAATATGCCAATATATTATGAAAAACTCCATGATTGTTGGGTTATGGCGGCCATGTTGGCTTACCTCTTTTTTTTATGTTGCAGAGACCTGCAGGGGAACAACATCACGGTCATCTTCAAGACGGATTTCGAGGACATGGCGACGCTTCGATTATTGTGAGTGAAAAAATTTCTGATTTATATGAAAAGTTCTAGCATTGCGGGGGTGGGGGGGGGATGGCATCCTCATTGTTATAAATTTTCAAAGTTGCGAAAAATAAATCGTAAATTTGAAGGAGCCTTTGAATATTTGACCAAGAGCGAGAGCGAGAGAGTGAGTGAGTGAGCAATTTTTATATCAGGGCACATACTTTCAAAATTTTACTTCAAAAAGTTTGTCCCATAACTAGTTTGCAGTAAAATATATTTAAGAATGTTCTAACGTATCGTGAAAGTATTTACATACAATTTTACCGAAATTAGCATTTAAATGCAAATACTTTTAAGAAGCGCAAACAATGTTTGCCCCCATGAAAATTAAATATTTCAATAATGCGCCTAATGAAGCATAACTTTTTATCGGAATGAGAAAGGCCGAGAAGCTTTGTAGCCGCTAACCTGTACACAAAAATATGTAGATTAGTTGTGCGCGTAAGCGTAAATGTTTTTGCATTCCAGGCTTGTATATTCACTTAAGGCGACGACGCCTCGTCTCTCTCATTATGCTTAAAGGCCTTCTAGCTCGCTATTGATAATACGCTGAATTTATTTGCCTCCACAATCCACATACAATCCCACATACATTTTTCATATTTTCAAGCCCAACGGCCACTCAATTCACGCGCCATTTTTGCCTTCGATATTTGCCTCCAATCGCCTTCATTTCTCATTATGTTAATGCACGAAATGCTAATTTTATTGCGCAAGATTTATATCGCGCTCAAGATTTCATGGGCTCTAAATGATACATATCCCCGCGCCCGTCCAAATAGACGATTATAAATGAATATTCAATCGATAATAATGCCCACGACGATATATCGACGCTTAAAGTGAGCATTCGGCCATTAAACAACAACAACAACAACAACAACTTCCAATGAGATTATATATGTATATGTATATATTTCTTTCTCGGCGACGACCGAAACTTGATTTATTATACGCCCCGGGCATTACTTTTTTTCCATTGCATACGCCAGTCCTTGGGCAATTAAAGGAGTGGGGGGGGGGGCGGGCGGCTAATTTTATTGGCTAAAAAATTTTTAAAGCCATATTAAATGAAACTTTTACAGTCGAATTTAATGCCTCCTTTGATATCACTCTCTAATTAGGTACAAAACTTTCATTATCTCGGCTACAGAATTCTAAATTGCCCGTGTCTCCGATTATTCCCGACATTGTAAATCTCGGGAGGCATAAAATCTAAATTATTATTTGCTAATTATAATATACGGAGTCTCTGCGCGTGCACTTTTTTCCCTTTCTTTCTTTCGTGGTCTCTTTTGCTCTCTTGCTCTCTCTCTTTCTCTCTCTCTCTGTCTTTCGTTCTCTGTCTCTCTGTCTCTCTGGCGAATTGACGTCGATCGTACGCAACTACGAGACATGCCATATGCAGAGACGTGAGCATCAAGCACTCGAAGCCTCAAATCCTACGGAGCTCAAATCCATTTCGTTAAGTGGTTATTAAGATTGTAGCCAAATCAAAAGGATGATTAGCCGTTGTTACGGTAGCGATCGATTAACGATAACCAACAGCATTTCATCCCGAGTGAAAAACGAATGTGCCAAGTGGAGTGGAACGTCGAGCGCCAACAGGCAAAGGTGAGGCCTCGGCCAAGGTGCATTAAAGGCAAAAATGACTACACGAGCAAATAGGTATCGAGGAGTGAACTTTGATGTTCCTAAAAGCTCTATCTCCCGATGCTTTTATGGGCAAATGTACGGGCATGTATGCTAATAGCCAACGTGAGCGAGCGCGCGCGCGCCACTGGCGAGTGTGGCTACGCTACGCTGACGGACGTTCGCTGACGTCAAAGTAGCCTCGGCCACGACCAGGACAGTCCCTCGAAATATAATTGCATTAAAAATAAGTAACGACCACTTGGCCACGTCGTTAGATCCGAGGTGGACCTCTGTGGTGCGAGTGAGACGAATTCGAGGGGCGGCGGCCGCCTCGGGCAACATGGCCGACAAATGTTCACAAGTGTCAAAGGTCCCTCGGGCACAGCGATTCACTGGCATTTCGCACGTGCACGCAAGTGCGTACGAAGAATCCTCGCACGCGGCAGGAGTGGATGGGCCGACTTCAGTCGCGAAAACATTGGCCCCGCGCGCTTCCCCAAGTGCCCAGCAGCGCACATCGACTGCTCCTCGATGATTGCACCGACTACACGCCGAGACGCGCCTCTTCACTTCACCTAAAGAAATTACAAGAAGGCCGAATGAAAGGAGGCAATTGATTGTCCGCCTGGTGATTCAGACACGCCGATTTACGAATATAAGACACTCGAGCCTCGCCATTGCCCGCCATTCCAATCATATACACACATTTAAAGACACTTTGGTACGTCAATAGTGAATTGCTTCGCCTCGCTCCGAGCGCCATTGCGCGCACCTACGGGAGCTCCTCGCGAGGCAAAAATCCCGAGACATCGCCAATAGACATTCGGCCCGACTCAACAAGCAGACATCTTCTTGTAAAAGATTGTAAAAGATTGTCTGGGGGCGCAAAGTGGGCCGGGCAGTCTATGGCCGCAGGAAGTGCCTCCGCGCGTTTCCCGAGGCCCTTGATATTCGATTAGGGCAGGCCGCGCGCGGGTATAAGCGTCTACTTCCGGTGTGCGCAGTTGGTCGAGGGCTTGAAGTGGCGCTTATCAGCGATAACGCGGGCTTTTCTTGTTAAGGCGGGGGGCGGGGTGATTAGGAGAGCGGAGGGATTGAATTCCTTGGCTGTTTGGGCTTGTAGGGGTAGGCGGGACGGGGGAGGGACGGGTTTGGCGAATTCAGGCTTGGTCGGGCGTGCGTTATGTCGCGGATGTAATCGATCGCCGGCCGCTCCGGGCTTTCGGCCTCGCACCAATTAAACGCGGATTGCGCGACTTTCCTGGCAAATATTATTACATTACGCTTTGTGTAAGCAAAGCGCTCGACTATGAATTTATGTCCCATTAATGCTGCGCGGTGTTGCAGTAGTCGCTTTGTCCTTTACTCTCGCCTCGGCTGGCGACGCCTACGAGGCCGATATTCGTCCTATGAGGAGCGCTGCAATCGCCCACCGACCCAATAAAGATAATAAAGAGACAATATCGCCGGACAATTAAAATATCTTCACCGATGTAAACAGAATCTTGATAAGCGTGCGCTGCGAGGCATTTGAATTAATTAGGAGGGGAGCATTGATAAATCGCCGCCAAGTCTATGCGCCCGGTGTGCTGAGGCAGAGAGAGAGAGAGAGAGAGAGAGGGGGGAAAAAAGGAGCGTGACACTTGATTCGCTGAGAATTCCGTGCTTTCGAGAGAAGGCGCTAATTAAATACCGAGTTCAACATTTTTCGGCCAGAAACTAAATAACTTATAACGCAATTCTAACTTGCTCCAACTCTCTGTCATAAATCAACTTTTCATATTATTCAATCACATTGCACCGAACCGACTTTTTTTTTTCTTTTTTTTTTATTTGACGTCAGAAGAAGTTTAATCAACTTATGTAAATCGAATTTAATTAGCTTTGAGCCAAGTTAGGCTCGTTCAACTTTTTCGAAAAAGCAGGCGGAAGGACGCGAGTCTGCGATCTGGGGACGTGGGGATGTGCGGATATGGGGTTGGGAGGTGGGTGGGGGGTTGCAGGAATAATAAATTGATAATTACGAGTGCCCGTGACGTATGGAAATTCAAAGGTAATTTCTCTCATTCTTACAGACAACTCTCCAATAATCAAATACACACGATTGAGCGAGGAGCGTTTAAAGATTTGGTTACCGTGGAGAGGCTCAGGTTAAACAATAACCATATTCGCTTCCTGCCGGATCTCCTCTTCAGCAATATGATGAACCTGAAGCGACTGTAAGTATGAAAAGTGATTGATGAAAAGACAGAATTACTTATAAAATATATAAAATATTAAAGCATTTTATCCAATAATACTGCTCAATTGAAGCTCAGTGCAATTGTAACAAGAATTCCCCGAATGTCGAAACTTTACTCACCAACAGCTCCTATTTCACATTCAACGATTATTTTAATTAATAGTCTTGTTCTAACTCACGTGTGGCTTGATTTCTTTCAGGGACCTCAGTCACAATCACATTTCGATGATCGGCCCGAAAACCCTCCGAGGCATCCCGATGCTGAAGCATTTGTAAGATTATTTTCTTTTAAGATACGCGCAATGCCGTATATTGAGAAATAAAGCGATGAAATATCGAGGTCCGATAATGTTTAGCTTCGCATCGACAATAAAAAACATCGCATTACCTGAATTCCCCTTTTAAGTTGCACGATAACAATGACGATATTTATACTGCACTCTGCGAGCTTAATGAAAGTAACGTCGTAATGAATTTTGGAGAGAAAAAAAAGGTTTACTCCAAGCCAACAAAGTTTTATTTCTCGATATATAGTCGTCGATTGATAATAATATCTCGTATTGGCCGGGGGATTTATGAAGCGACGATCCCAGCCGATTCACAAGCCCATCGCCATAAAATTGATACTAAGCGTCTAAATAACATCCCGTATTAGCCTTGTGAATCACATTTAGTACGGAAAATCGCATTAACAATCCAACCAATACATCCTACTTCTCTTATTAAGTCACGTGCTCGACAACATTAGGCCATGATACGCCAGCTTACAATTTACACGACCTCATACACTTGTTGTTTCTTGTAATACTAATTTTATTGATAATTTCCGTCAATTTCATTAAAAATCCCCGTGGATAATGCTCGAGCAGATGAAAATGCTCATTTCACGCAGAGGTCATCAACGTGTATCATTTAAGGCAACATTCACGAACTATTGTAATGTTGGCTGCTTATCTCCCCCTCCCACCTCTCTCATCCATTCAATAAATCCAGAGTGTACCGTTGGAAATCTGCTGAGAGCGCGCATTAATAACTTTTTTTTTTTCGTTAAAAGCAAGAAAGCCGTGGCACTCCAGATAATCCATTGTGAATTGAAAAGATCCATTGATTTTTATTATTGGGATAATTGGTACTGGAGATGCGCAATCGACGGCCTTGAGAAACGTGCGATAATTCACGTTTGCGAGGCAATCGAATGACAGACGTGGCAATTATCAATACTTGGCAGTGCTCAAATCCTGATTTGTCATCGGAAAGAATTCTTATCCCCATTTCATCTAGCACAGTCGAACCTTTAATAATTAACAATTAGCCTGCGACTCGTCATTATCAGGCGCTGAAATTAATCATCTGAGCAGTCGAGTGCGCACGATGACGATTCAATGGCCAAAGAAACTCTTGCTCCTCCATCTTACCCCGGATTTCTTATATTTGTCGAGCAAAGAGAATAAATAGTGGAGAGAAAAATAATACTAAACAAACGGACAAGTAACGTTACACTCTATCGATTAAAAAAGTAGGCCAAACGCATTCAACTGAAAATCAAGGCTTTTTTTGTCTCGTTTCATGCCCTACCACCATACATCTCGTGCATTCTTATTCTTTATTTATAAACTGTAATAAACTAAAGATACAAAAGTGAAATCATTAATTGAGGAGTGTATTAAGCGAGCAGGGAGCTGACTTTTTCCCTGAAAAAATTCCAAGAAATAATATAGCTGTATGTGTGACGCAGATTATTAGACGACAACGCATTAAGCTGCATCGACGAGGCTGCCATTCGCGAACTAAAGGAATTGGAAATCCTGTGAGTACTTGGACGTCTATGAGCATGACACTTTAAAAGAGAAAAATAAATAATAAAAATACAGCCGCCAAAGCCATTCCTACTAAAACTATTGTGATTTTTTTTTTTTTTCTGTTTTCTTTTCTCTCTCTCTCTCTCTCTCTCTCTTCAACATCTGACAGAACACTCAACAATAACAAGCTAACGACGCTTGGGAAAGATATTTTCACTGGTTTGGAACATTTCCGCATCCTCAAGCTGTCCGATAATTCGTTCATGTGCGACTGTCACTTGACGTGGCTTTCGCGAACTTTAAAAACTTTCTCCCGGCTGGGACAAAACACACGCTGCTCGTCACCGGCGCATTTAAAAGAACAGAATCTCGTGGATTTGCAGGTGAGCTCTATATGTATATATCACCACCACCACCACCACCACCGTTCCACCCATCCCTCTCCCCCACCCTCCCCCGATCAGTCTCTCTCTCTCTCAATCATACTCGAGGGCCGTTTTTCATTTCACCGACGCTGTTATTTGATTTTTCGCCAATGTTTTTTCCCTTTTTCTCAGCGTATATTACGCCAATCAATCAATTCCGCATCTCGACGTAATGCCGTGCCACTTTTACATTTCAAGAATAGTTGCGAGCCTCGCGCCAGCCTCTCCAACCGCCATTCTCTCTCATTTCTCCATTTTGCCCTTTTAACCCATTCGCGCTAACAACAATCTGATTAGCTCGAATAATCCGAGAATTATAATGTACATATATCAGGGGATCCCATTTGCCGGGGCATTTCTCAAACGCCCTGACAATGGAGAAGAACCTCAAGAACATTATTAATTTAATCGTGGAACTTGGCTGGGATGATGAGTCGAGGATGCTTATAAGAATGGCCGCGCGGCAAATTGTCGTCGATAGAAAGTTGGCAGGGCACACGCAATTTCCAAAGACATCCAAAACACAAAAAAAAAAACTGCTTAAACTTGTTCTTATCCGTGCCTCAAATCGAAATTTCAGATAAGACAATAACGAGATTTGTCCTTGGGTCTCACGAAGCAAGTTCCGCGATAGATATGAGCCCCCCCCACCCCCCACCCCCCCGGCATTGTAATTATAGATAAAACTCGTGGCCAAGATTTAACCTGCATTACCCAATTCCAGATACTACTCGTCTAAATATTACCGTAATTGGCTCATCAAATATACATGCGCTTTTTTCTCTCTCTTTTCCCACCGCCACCGTTAACCCAGTTTACAAAGAGCTTTCTATAAAGCACTAATGCATTATAAATGAAGCAAGTCTAAAGTTCTCGCCGTGGCGAAGAATATTTTACGTTTAAAAGCCAGAAGCATGTCATTTTGACTACCAATTTCTCTTCCCTCTTCCCCTCCCCCCCTCCATTCTTTTATTTTGCTTTTTAATTTCTTTCTCCCGCCTTAATTATCCTCTCCTTCCAAACACGACATTATAGGAATAGAGAATACATGGCCGATTTTCATTACCTCCTTCGACCATAATCGACAATCATAATTACGACGGCACTTTCATTAAATAAGTATAATCTTGCCCCTCTCGCCCCACGGTATTTACGTAAAAATAGTTAACCTCGCGAACGACGCCTCGTGTAATTTCGCCAGCCACACGTGACGCACAAGCTACATCAAGTGCCTACACGCGCACAGAGACCCACCCACATTTATATATATATACGTAATAAAGCGAGTCGTCGCGAAGGAATAGATGAAGAAAATGGGCAGACGGGATATCATTAGGTGAAATTGTTTGTTAAATCTCATTGAAGAAAAAGGAAAGTACGTCACTTGGCTTGGCTTCGCTCGCCAGTTGGAGGAGCGGCAAACCGTTAACTCTCGAGACACGCTTTTATCGAACTAATTACCGCGGGCCGCCTTGAACATCGCTCCAAACGTGAACTGTAGTCTTTATTTGAGGGAGAAGCCGAAAATACACGCGCATCCGAGTATTACGTGACATCGAAAACCCTCTCGATGCACCACTATATGCTTCGGGCCCCGAGGAACGTAACGCGAATGCGAATGACGCTCCGCCCGTGCTGAGCGAGTGAGAGAGAGTGAGGGAGAGTGAGAGAGTGAGGGAGAGTGAGGGAGAGTGAGAGAGAGAGGGACGGAGCGAGGGTGAGGCAGAGAGAAAGAGCGAGTGAAAGAGCGAGTGAAAGAGTGAAAGACAGAGCGAGAGACAGAGTGAGATGGATAAAAGTCTCTCGCTCACCTGAGCCTGTGCGCGCACACTTAGGCGCGCATTTGTGCGCGGCTGTCTGTATTTTACAGGAACAGGACTTCAAGTGCTCGGCACTGGTAGAGAAGCCGAGCTCCGAATGCAGCAGCGAGCCCGAGTGCCCGCATCCGTGCAGATGCGCCGATGGGATCGTCGATTGCCGGGAGAATTCTCTGACGAAAGTGCCGACTTACCTTCCTCAGGACACCATCGAGCTGTAAGCGAGCGCCTTGTTTTATTCAGGCGACCCTCGAGCACGAGAACTCTCTCGTCTTTCGAGGGCGCCAGCTCCTCCACCTCCACCTCCACCCTCCCCACCCCCCTTATCTCTTTTCCTTCGGCCACTAAGCGCGCGCCCACCTCTGCTTGAAATTTTTCAGGCGACTCGAGCAGAACGGCATCACCGAGATTCCCAGCAAGGCCTTCTCGCCTTACAGGAAGCTGCGAAGAATGTAAGTTCGACAATTTCGCCGCGCGCCCGGCGACTCGAGTTTCTTACGCGCGCCGGACAAAACCGAGAAACTCGGCGCGCTCCACCTCGTTTCAGGGAAGCCGACGTTTCCCTCGCCGCGACGTAGTCCTCGCACTCACCGCTAATTCAGCAATTACCGCACCAATGGCATCCGCTTTGTTTTTTCATTTCAATTACGGAAATTCATAATTGGACTGCTTTTTGCCGGGCATTCGGGGATTCGGCGGTTGTGGGAGGGATGCAAGGCTTAACCGACACTATTGTCATTATTATTGCCGGGGGCTTATAAGAGTGTAAGACAAGCTGCGCCCATGTCATTATACGTATACGGGTTACAAATTAATGCCAATATGCTGATTATTATGAGGTCATTCGCGCGTGTCCGCGCAGTCGGATGGGAGGAGAGAGTTGTATTACTTTACAGTTAGCTTCCTCGTCGGTTAAGCAATTGGGCTTAGAAGCTTACGCGCGCTTGGCGCGTATAACTTGGGGCCCCGAAAATACTTTTTACACCGCATAATGTCGCCAACAATACTCACCAGGCCATTTTAATCCTCTAATTTCAGCGACCTGAGCAACAATAAGATCCGCAAGCTGGCCCCCGATGCCTTCCACGGCCTCAAGTTCCTCGAATCACTGTACGTATGGCTGAATACACACACGCACACACACGCACAAACGCACACACATACACTCACATACACAAATACGCACATACACACAAATACGCACACAAATACGCGCAAATAGGCACATTATTGGGCCGTAAAACAAAGCGTTTAGCATACAGTTATGAACAACGAGACATCCTTTAATGAATTGACTTTCAATATTAGCGTGCTGTACGGCAATAAAATTACCGAGCTGCCCAGCGGAGTTTTCCAAGGCCTGACGAATTTGCAGCTCCTGTAAGTGTGGCTTTCGTAACGAAGCCGTTTAATTTCGCTCACTCGCGACGACTGCGGAGAAAATTATTTACCGCCCCTGCCGCTCCAAAAGGCCAAACCAACAATTGGGGGAGAATTTTCTCCGCAGTGCGCGTCAGCCGCAAATCAAACGACTCCACCACTCACCGCAATCTCTAACCTTTTTTCAGATTATTGAACGCCAACGAGATATCATGCATACGCACGGACTTATTTCGCGATCTCTCGAACCTAGCGCTTTTATCCCTTTACGACAACAACATCAAGTCCCTCAGTAACGGGACATTCGCCAATCTCCGGAACATCAAGACCCTGTAAGTATTGTAGTGGCACGCTATCAAGAGGGAGAAATCGGAAAGAGTGCGAGAGCGACACTTTTAAGGCTCCTCCTCTGCCCGCTGCCTTACATAATGCCGCGCCCGTTTATTTTCAACAAATCATTAGATCCTGCACTTTTATCGCCCCTTGCGGAGGCTCGTAAACTTTTCATTTGCATGCACACAGGTACACATTATTTCGCTCGCTCTCGGCTTAAAGTGATACGCAAGATAAATTTTCGGACGAGCGGCACCGACTCGCCGAGGCTTTTTCGCCGAATTTTATGCGGATCGCCGAGTCGTTTCTTAATTCCGCTCCAACATTAAAATGTTAAATATTCAATAAATCAGCCGGTCATTCGGCAATTTTATTCAACAACTAAGCGCGCTCCCATAATCAATGTCGGCGTATAAAGCGCGGCCTGACATTTTAATAACAGCGGACGGGCGCTCGCCGAGATGGACAATCAACGACAAATGAAATACTACGCAACAGACGGAAATACATAAAAGCATTACGCCAACAAACCTTCCCTCGACTACTATTTTCCGAATCGAACCGTACACGCAACGACAAAAAGGACGACACACACGAGAGAGAGAGAGAGAGAGAGAGAGAGAGAGGTGAAACAAGAAAGCAAGAAAAAAAACAAGGAATACAGAAAACAAGTCCACGGCAATATCACGTTCCCTAATCACGCGAGCGCTCATCCCCGCGCGCATTTCTCCACGGGAGGAGGCAATTTAACGTCTCTTTGAGCAACATTTAACAATTTGAATATCGCCCGATATTGCTCGCCACCGGTGCCGTAAAAAAAAGCATCGGCCGGCCGTAATTTCCGAAAGAGCGAAGCAAGCCGCGAGCGAGCGCCAGCCTCGGTCGGGTGGTGGGCGGCGGTGGTGGGGCGGAGGGGCGTAAGGGTGGCGGCGGGTGGGGGAGGGTAGTTGGAGTGGCGCGAGGGCACGGAAGCACGAAACAATGTGTATGCGCAGGCACCTGGCGAGGAACCCCTTCATTTGCGACTGCAATCTGCGCTGGCTGAGCGAGTACCTGCACAAGAACCCGATCGAGACGTCGGGGGCGAGGTGCGAGTCGCCCAAGAGGGCCGGCAAGAGGCGCATCGACAACATGCGGGACGATAAATTCAAATGTAAGGGTAAGCACGAACTTCGTTACTCTATAACCTTTGACCCCAGTCCCTTTGCTGAGCGAGTCGCGCCGCACTGAGCGCCGGGGTGGGGCTGCTGTGCGCGGGGGCGGTTACGGCCATGAGCGGCGAGGGGGGATTGGGAGGGAGGAGGGGGTGTGTAGGTGGTGAGGAGGGGTGAGGCGAGTGGGGCCGAAACGCGACACCCACGATCACGACCACGAGCACGACAACGACGACGACGACTGGAGTTTTTTATTCCCGTCTCTTTTCCCCTCGGGCTCTTCACACGGAATCCACTTTTACTTTTGCTTTTAATCGTCTAGATGGGCATTCGCTCGCTGCATTCCACGGCTGACGCAGCCACCCTGACGAAGCAGCTGATATAAACGACGAGCTCGCGTCCTCCTCGCTTTCCCGTTCTTGCGTGCTCATGCGCTGCTCGAGCGTCGGCTTTCCTCGAGCGGCGATCCAACTCGTGTCCTCCTCCTCCTCCTCGCGACCTCAGCGGCCACGCAGCTTTTGACGAGTGAAATGTCAAGGGCGGCTTCGCCCACAATCACAATACACATACGAAAAGTGCCCCGTTCGCGCTCATGTCATCGGCGAGGGGGGGGGGGCATTCCCATTACCAGTTGGACCCCATGTAGCTTTCGTCTTACTACTAGGACAGACGCCGTGTAATGAAGAATTTCGTTACCAACGATTCGTCAAACTCTGGGCCGCCGTCATTTATCCAGCTGACAATTTAAGGTTACTATTTTAATAGCTTTCCTGTCATCCGCCCGAGCGATCAATACCCAACAGTCATTTATCATGCTCGATAACGGCACACACACTCATGCATACAATCATCCGACTGTTTTCTCCCCCCTCGAGCCGCACATTCGGCTAAATGGCACCGATTTACCACCTGCGTCGCCGCACCAGCCAATAAGATAAGCCACCCCCTCCCCCTTGAAATTTCTTAATGAATATGCTAATTGAAAGCCATTGGAATTCAATTGCTTGCCTAGGCAATCCAAGACATTTTCCCCTTTTTCTTGCCCGATACGATTGTCCACGCAGAGGACAAGGAGCGTCTGTGCAGAGAGCCACGCGGGGCCAACAAGGAGACGGCTAAGCCATCGCACTCCAAGTGAGTTGGGACCGTAGATGTGGGTGGGTGGGTAGGAGGAAGGGGGGGGGGAGGAAGGAGAGGATTGAAAACGGTATCGACGTGGGAGCGCCTCGTGTCCGCATATATAGTGCCAAAGCACAAGTTTTTCTTCATCTCGGCTTTCCACTGACTCTCGTCCCGCCGAGCTGACTCATAATCCAGAGACTCCCTTCATATAAATGGGCCCTCGGTCTTTGCAATAATGCCGCGGCGAATGTGCGCCGCGTAAGGGATGATTGGAAATAAGGGAGGAGAAGGGCGATCGCCGGCCTCATCATTATCATGCGTTCGGATGATAATCCAAGCTCGCCGAAGGAGAGGAGCCCGGCTGTGACCTCGGCCGGGCAGCTTATACTTTTGTTGGTGGGTGGTGGTGGTTGGTGGGGGAGGGGGGGGGGCTGCCGCTGCCGCTGCCTCGGGGTTGTTGCCGCACGAAATCACTTTGTCACACGCGTGTCTCCTGAAATCTTAAAGCGCGCCTTAATGCGAGAGCGTCGCCCGACACACGCGGCCTTGAGAGACTCTCGCCTGCCCCGGAGCCCGCAAGGTCTGTTTATCCTCGGGCTCCCGATATTCTCCGCATTATGCGGCGCGCCGATGCAAATCTTCTTTTTATAACTGCCAGCACTTTTTTGATGGGTCTCGCTGGGAGTTTAAGCCCGGGGTGGCGGGTGGGGAAGGGGGAGAGGCGCTTCGCGTATTATTTGCGCGAGGCGAGAGAGGCAAAGTGGCCGGGGCTCGTGTGTGAGGAACACTGTGGCCAAGTGTGCGTGGTGTGCCGATATTCTTGTATCTATAATTCAGCCTTAGCGTGCTCGAGTGTTGGCCTCGTGAATGAATTTTTGGACGTTCGAGCCGGATCCCGGCGATGTTTACGGGCATTTCGTCATCTCATCAGCCGTCGTCTCGTGTTTCCCAACTCAATCGATTTGGCCACCCCGCCTCCTTGTCTTATCCGGGGAAAATTAATGCTCGCGTTTGCCGCAGGAATTAGAGTCTTGGCTGACGAATTCTCAGACGCTCTGCTAATCGCTTGAAAAAAAAAACGACCGATTTGTCCAGTTGGATTTTGGAATGTAATCGCCGATTTATTTACACTTTGGAGCCATAAATTTTCCGCGCTGAAACTTATGCCGATAAATCACTATTAAATTCAAAACAATCTATCATACCCTCTCATTTTTCTTACTCCCTACTCTTTCATTTTGTCTTTACGAATTTATTAAACGAGATTAACCTTACCCAGTGTTTATTTATAGCCTTAAAATGTTCTACGCTCATTCGCCGCATGCGCAATGATGTTTATAATGGGCGAATAATAATTGCGTTAAATGAATTTCATCGAATAATGTTTGAAAAATTTTTCCGCGAGCCAACATTTTACTCGGCCCGTTATATTTACAATGTTTGCGTAATTAATTACAGATTCCGCATGAGCATAACATTTTAATAATTAATTCTTATTACTTGCCCGCTCTCTTACAGATATTGCAAATAAATTAAACGTACTCGAAACATTCCAGCTGCAGCCTATAATCAACTATATTTTAAAATTTCATCATTGCGCTTATAAAATTCGTTATTTAATGCTACATTATACATTGTTCAAATTATTCGATCGTTTATTATTTGTTTTTTCTTTTTTCTTTTTCTGTTTTTATCTTCAATATATTGAAAAACAAGCTTTATAATAAAAAGCGTGATTAATGGTTCGATTAAGAAAAAAAGAAAGAAAAAAGAAGATATATGTATATATTACCGAACATTCATTGAAATTTATGGATTAGTTTAAATGCATAATTTATAAATTTTGACGCAATCAATAATAAATTGAGTTAATGTATCTTTATAACGCCATAAAAATATAAGATCGATTTTAAATTGCTTCTTTTAATACATAAATCATTCCAACACTATATATATATATATATATATGTTTATCCTCGTCGTGCTTATTGTTTCTATCAATAATATAAATTTATCGCGTAATGGCTGAATTAATTTGTATCACAATACGGTGAATTGCTCTTTTCGAATTGGAAAAATTCAATGAAATCCTTCTCTTTCTCTCTCTCTCTATCTCTCTCGCTCTGTGCTTCTTATTCATTTGTCGTTTTTATTTATGTTTTTTTTTCTCTTCGAATACTTTTGCTTGGGCGATGGCTTTCTTTCGTCACGCTAAGGAGCTCAGAAAGAGAGGGAGAGAGGGAGAGAGAGAGAGGAATAAATAATCCGAGATTTATGTTCCCGGGCTTCAAAGGGCTTATGCCATGCTGGTGTATTTCACAAGCTATAAAAATAGTTTTCGATTAAAAAATTTAAGCTTTTCGAGTCGCACTTGGACCATGGATATGTCACTTAGCTAAGGAAAGTAAGTTTGCAATGTTTGCATTTGAATGGGGATTTTTTTTTTTTACACGCATAACGCAATTTCCGAGATTCGATCGCTCCACAAAAACTCGTATCCCGAGCTCGCGCCTTATTTATTATTAATTGCTGCCACCACTACTCAGTATTAATAATAAAGTAATAGAGCGAGCGTGAAATAATTTGCAAAATTACAATTTGCATGCTCTCTGCGAGCAAATGATCTTTCCCTCGTTGCGTAATATTGGCCGCCTCTACATTGGAAAATCAAAAGCGATTAACAATTACTTCAGGAGCATTATATAATTAGGCGAAATTCCCTCCGTCAGCGTAAAAACAGCATCATTTATCAAATCCTCGAAAGCATTGGGTGCGCATAATTTTTTAACAATTTAACGTTGGATGCAATGCGCGCCCGCGTTTAATCCGAAAATTGAATAATAACGCGAGCGGAGCCATAACTTTAATTGAATAATAACTTTAATTGAGTAATTGGTCGGACTAGAATAATAAATTGGCCGCTCGTAGACAATGTATTGACCTGGAAAAATTCGCTCGCTTACCTCCCAAATTCCCCGCCAATTCCCCCCCTCCCATCTCCCACCCCCAAATTCTCCCATCTCACTAACCAACTCTCTCTCTCGCCCACCTAACTAGGCCTCCTCCTCTTCACTCCCAGTAACCCGCGACTTTTAATCCGCTCAATCAACTTTGAACTATTTGACAAGGTGACGAGGAAGTCCTGACGAAACGCGCGGGCGAATGCATTTTGCCAGGACCCTGCCCGACTGCCTGCATCTGCAACGGCGCCACCATCGATTGTTCCAATAAAAGACTGACCTCCATCCCCAAGGACCTGCCCATTTACACCTCGACATTGTAAGTGTTCAGCCCTCGGCTTATCTCCCATAATGAATTATCAGTGGGCGCTTTAGGACTTTGGCTGCACTTCGCGAGCTATAAGGCTGCACAAGTGCAAGCCGCTTCCCAACATTTCATTTTACGATTTAATTTGCTTTATCCAACGTTGTCTAATTGATTATTAGACTGACCCAACTATTAATCTCCTGCTCCCCCAACAGATTGCTGAAAAATAATGCAATTGAGAAAATCAAGGCCGAAGGGATTTTCGAGAAGCTGCCGGAGCTGCAGCACTTGGATCTTCGGGGCAACAAGATCTCGCGCATCGAGGCCTCGGCGTTCGACGGGGCGGTGAAACTGACGGACATGTGAGTATCGTCGCCGCGACTTTAATTGCATGGAAGGAGAGGCCAGGCCATGAGCGTTAGGGAAAGGGTTAGGGAAAGCGCGATGGAAAAGCGGCACTGGCCCCACCTAAGATAGCTCGCTTGCGATCAAAGGCGCGGCGAGCCTCTAAATTGTTATAATAATAAAGAAAGAAAAAGAAAAAAGCTACAAATAATACGCTGCTAAACCTAATACTAGTAATACAGACTCAAATAATAGCGCCGCTCCTCGTAAATTGACGTGGCAATAAAAAAGCAAATTGAACTTGCAGCCTTTTGTCCGATAACAAGCTCCGAGAAGTCCACACGAAGATGTTCAACGGCCTGACGAGTCTGAAAAGCCTGTGAGTACAAAAGTCCCAAATGCCCGTCTCGATTTCCGCGGAAATCCCCCCCACCCCCGAGCTACTATTATCGACGAGCTCCCGGAACGCCTCGTTTTCTTTTTCTGTCCCCAGGAATCTCCACGGTAACGCGATCACTTGCATGATGCCGGGCTCCTTCGACAATTTGCCGCACTTGCATTCCATGTAAGTAGCAGTCGCCCCGGCTCGTTAAGCTCCCGTCTATTCGCGCGTGCGGGCGTGTCGGCTTACCGCTCCCGCCCCCGCACTACGCACTACACAGAATAGCCGGGAGCGCCACCGCCTTCCCCCCTTATCAGGTGAGAGATAATGCACCTCATTGCACTGTGTCTGCTGCGATTCCAGAAACATCCAGGCGAATCCGCTCTCCTGCAACTGTCACTTGTCATGGCTCGCCGAGTGGCTCAAGAAGCGGGAAACTGTCACGCTCACCGGACACTGCCACGAGCCGCCCCGGCTCAAGGATGCGGCCATCAACGACATTCTGCGCCACGAGTTCAAGTGTAACAGTGAGTCGATGCTTCGTGTGTGCTTTGCCTAATGAAGGATTATTCGCCGTCATTGGCCGCCGCCCCCGACTCTCGCCATTTAAACCATCGACTCTGTCCACAATCTTGCCTTCAATCTTCCTCCTCCTCCTCGAGTTGGGGAGAGAGAGAGAGCCCCCCGCCAAAGATGCTTTTAGTCAAAGTACACACGCGCGCATTGTTTCGCTATATATTGCAAGCCCTTGCACTTTTCAATATTTTTACCCCGAGATTAGACGGATAATTGTGTATTATGTGGGATTGTAGAGTACAGGGCCCCTGTGTACTTTGGCATAAACATGCCAAACAATTAAAGACTCGGTTGTAAATGGCAACGACTCGCCAATGAGCTCGCGCCACCATAATTTCACAACTCGAATTATCTCTTTGCTACGGGAGCTTCGTGCGGCCATCCTCCGGCCGAGTATTAATCTGTCGTTAAATATTTATTGCAAAATTATATGACCTAATGGCCGAGCGCACTTATAGACAGAGTGGCGGCCGCAGTGTGGTCTGCATTAGAAATTCAAAGTTGGGTAAATGCGAGGCGCATTATGTCGTGGCTCATTATAATAAGCCAACCAACCCCCCCTAACGTTAAGAGAAATCCTGTAAATTATTTGGAATTACAGAGGCCCTAGAGTTGGTTGGCAGTCCGTAATGGCGATTTCTTTTAATTACCGGTAATATAAGCTTCTCGTCCCACATACGAGACTTTTCCACGTCCCGTCGGCTAATCGCCGAGCTCCCTGTAAACAGCGAAAATGCCATCTCCGCGCTCACCTCCTCGCTTATCTACCCGCGAGTTTTAAGTGGTGCGCGGCTGCGCTCGGAAGGGCATTTCCTCTCTTCTCTCCTTCTCTTTCCTTCGCTGCTCGGAGTCGGCCGAGCGGCCGCGCTGCCAATTTGCATAATTTATGGAAAATCAAACGGCTCTATGCATCGCGGGACACGCGCCCCGATAAGATCGCTTATTATCGCGAAATTTTCGGCGATAATTGCGGGGGTAATTACATGCCCGGCAAATGTACTCGTGTCTCGGCCTCCGCTGCGAATAAACTTGTCGTGCACTCGACGAACCACGGCGGCCGAGATTATTTATGCACGGGGCTAGAGGTTTCGGCTACGGGTCGCAGCCATTTGCCGAGACTCACTTATAGTAAGATAATGGAATTGCACTTGTCTTACGCGCGACGACCGATGATTAATGGAGGAGAGACGCACCTCAACTTCCGCGCGATGCATGGAAAAGTCGCGAGGAACTTTTCGACTGGCGGCCATCGCTGCTAGTCCCGTAAAATAAACATAATTATTATAATAAACATAAATAAACATAATTATATTGGCGAGTGCATTTAATGGGTATACGCGAAAATAAATGCAATTTACTTGCGAAACGCTCATTGTAGGGGGGGGGGGGAATGGCATTATGTGCCTATGAATTATTTGATATGGATACATGTATAGCAGCGGGTTTGTGAGAAATGTCGTTAAACAACTTTCTACTTTTAATTAGGCACATTTCAATTAATAGCGAATATAATTTCCACTCCAACTTCTTTACGTAAAATATTTCAACATCAATTTCACATTACAAATCAATTTTATGGTATGCGCGGCCTTAAAGCTCAATTCATTCAAGTGTTGGCCTGCTCATTAAGTAAGATTATTTATCGAACAAACTGTTCACTTTAGTTATATGCGCCTCCCGCAAGTAAGCGTTTCTCTATTTTCCTCCACGTGAAAACGCAACCTCGGCCCCCGTGTGCGTGAGTGCCCGAGTGCGTGAGTGCGTCTCCTCGCCAACTAAACTTATCTTTAAACATACAGATTCATTGAGCGTATTATAGCTCGCGTATAATCATCGGGTACTTGGGAAAAATCTCGAAATTGCATGGAATCATCGACAGTTAATATATTTGCAGCATTGAAAAAAGCAAAAAAGTGCTATGATAATAAGGCTTTTATAGGTAAGAAGAAGAAGAAGAAGAAGAAAAAAATTGTAAACTCATTGCCTCTTGTTGCCGCACAATAATTCACGCTAATAGACCGCGAAGGGGGAACGATACTTTTCGAAGAATATTATTATTGATCGTGACGCATTCTCTTAATGTATGATAAATTGCCGAGCTCGCCAAAGACGAGTGCGCGTCCAAAGTCGAATACTGCGAATCCCCATAGACAGCCTTTTGTCTTTTAATGGAAGATACCAACAGTCGCAGCGTTAGATCGAATAATACTCGCGTGGATTTAGTCGGTGCCTCAAACTTGCCGTCAAATGCCTCGAGCGGCTTATGAAACGTAAAGCGAACGCGTCTTAAACGAGGCCAAAGCAGCAAAAGAAGCAAAGTGAATTGAAAAAGGAAGCTTTACAGCGGAGCTAGAGATACGAGGGAAACGGCAAGCACACACGCGCCGATTCTCAATCAGCTTGCAGTGCAATTCCGTATTGATCAGTGGCGGTAAATCATCGATCTAGCCTCAAAGCTCATTCCGCATCGGGGAAACCTCGACCTCAAACCAGGCGACGCTGTCTTCTAATAAACATTGACATCGCTTTGACGTTCTTTCTCTTCAACTGCCCCTCCTCACCTCTTGCACCACCTGCGAGCTTCAATGTCCGTGGTTTAAGGCTGACGCACCAAAAGTATTTAACCAAGACCGCGCTCACTAGGAAAAATCAAACCTTTCTCCCACGCAGTTCTCTATTACGTGATGAGAATCTGCTACGACGGACCTGGAAATATGCCGCTTCCACTCTCTGCATCGCCTCCTTTCAAAAAATACCAACATTCCCGTATTAAACCATAACTCTTCATTACACGCACACGCGCACTCATCTACACGCAACACACCCATCTATACGCGCGTATAGACACGTAAGCGTGTGTTTGTTGATTTTTTCTTTCTTATAATCCATGGGGGCTGAAAGTACGTAAAATATTGAGATTCTCGGCTTCGGCGAGACTTGCGCAACGCCTGTAATCCAACAATTTTAGATACGAAATTGCCAGCTTTAATACTCGTCCTTAAAGAGACGCTCGTTGAAAACTCCTTTCGATGATTGCGCCGAATTATCCATTAATTTATTACGACGTTTTAAAATACCTGCCAAGACTTTGGCGCTATATGCGCGCGCCTCGCGTAACGAGCCATTTAATCTCGAATATTCCTCTGCATTTCAACAAAAGCTTATAAGATACACTCGCCCAAATGAGCTCATTTCGCATTATTTTGTTTAATCCCTTTAGCTCTTGCCAGCCACGACAAACCTAATCCCTAATTTAAATTTATACACATACATACACATACATACACATATACATATACATATACATATATCTATATGCACATATATATAAATATATATGCATGCACGTATATGCGTATATATGAAAATAGTTGGTATGTGGGAATAATGTTAAAGCTGCCATTCTAATTTATAAATAAATAACACGCTTTATTACATACTATCTTTCGACTTGGAGTAACTTTAAGCGCCCGTGATTATGAATTAAATTACAACATTCGCGGGCGCGCGTGATTTTAGAAAGTCGGCATTCACGTCGCGCCAATCGCGCTGTTAAAGCCGAATAATTTCGATTGCTTGTAATATATCGGATGAGGCGTCCTTACGGCAACGACGATCCCCTGGCCTTTTATGAGCACGAGCTTGATAAAGTTTGATCGGCTCTTAGTGCCCGACCGACTCCGCATTCACCGCCACTTTACAACATAATTAAAGCCATTCCCCGCTGTCTAGACCCAATGCCTCGCGCATACATTACACGCTGAAAAGAGAGAAAAAGAAGGAGGAAACGACCAAAAACTACCATTGCACGCACCTCGGCCACTCGATGCTCCCGTCAATTCTCCTCCCACAACGGTCCACTCAACGCGATTGTTCCCGGCCGCCCGAACCTCCCACAACCAAAGCAAATCCACCTAATGCGACGACATGCCGCACCAGCCTTTTGCCCTCCCGCCCTCTTCCCGCGCCCATTAAACTTTCATTAAACAAATGCACTCTTACGCCCCGCGGTCGATCAATCGAGCCGCCCGGCCAACTGGCCCGAAGCGTGCGTTGCGTAACACGTAAGCGCGCCTCTCGCTCTCGAGATTCGCGTGTTACATGAGGCGAGCGAAGCCAAGAATAATTGTAATCCCCTGGCGTATGAGCCAAGCAGCCCCGGACAGTTCAGTTCCTCGATGGGGCGTCTGGCGGCGAAGTAGGAGGTGTCCCCGACCAAGGCCACTCGATAGCTAAATAAAATTGGAAAGCCAGGGAGCTATCGATTAGCCTCGGCCGAGGGTGTAAGGGGACGGGGGGGGGTTGTTTGTCGGTCTCGCACTGATGAGCTTTCACGTTAGGCGACAGTGTGGGCTGCCTCGGGGACGACTACTGCCCCCCACAGTGCAGCTGCGCGGGCTCGGTCGTCCGCTGCTCCCGCTCGAGGCTCACGGAGATTCCGCGTGGCATCCCGCCCGAGACGACGGAGCTCTACCTCGACGTGAACGACATCAAGACGATCCAGCCGGAGCGCCTCGCCCACCTCAGCATCCTCACCAGGCTGTAAGTCTCCCCCCAGCCCACCCCACATTATTATTACCGCCACTGCCACCGCCACTACTACTGCTACTACTACTGTTACTACCGCCACCACCACCACCGCCACCACTAGCATTAACGTCGTCGTCGTCGTCGTCGTCGTCGTCGTCGGCGTCGTCGTTGTCAATATTATTATTATTAATGGTTCATCCACCGGGAGACTTTATTTATAGCTCAGCCTTAATAGACGGGTTGCGGGAGGGAGAGAGGGATTCTGGGGCGCGCTCCGTTCAAAGACCCGACGGGGCCGTCGATGGTGGCGGTAGCGGTGGTGGCGATGGTGGCGGTTATGAGGGGCGGAGGGGTAGTGGAGGGACGACGCGCACACGCACAGCCCCATCAACGCCTCCTTTATGTTTTGCAGGGACTTGAGCAACAACCAGATTGGAATGCTATCCAACAACACGTTCAGGAACCTTACGAAGCTGGCACATCTGTGAGTATCGAGGCGTAGCATTGCGCCAGTGCCCCCCACCCACCCCCACCCACCCCGCACACTAATTCTCCTCTGTTCGTAGGATCATCAGCTACAATAAGCTGCAGTGCGTGCAGCGCGGGGCGTTGGCCGGACTCAAATCCCTTCGCATCCTGTACGTATGGGGATTATTTGGAGGGGAGGCTCGTTTGCCCCTAAACGGCTCCCCGTGACTTTTCCACTTGCGATCGACGGGGACTCGGATATGACGACGAGGCGGTTAGCGCGACGCTTAGCCCCACCTCCCGTTATTTCGCGCTCGCCTTCCGATTCAATAAGCGGACAATCGCACTTGTGCGCCCGCAGGACGGAAAAATTCCGCCCCACCACCCCAACCTGGGGAATTTATGCGGATTTCTGCCGTTGAGCGCGTTATTACGCTAACGCCTCATTAGGCTGATCATTGTAATTAAGTTTTTCCCCTCGCGTCGCGTGGCTCCTTCCTCACTCCCTCCTCGTTATTATCGTCATTACTATTAGCATTGCTGCCGCTTAGTGGTCGTCCATGTTCCTTTTTATTTGTCTATTGAATTTTTTCGCGGGGGGGTCGGGAGGGCGCGCTTACTAATCGCTTATGACTCGCGCTCAAGTTTTAATTGGCCGCTCGGACATTTCCTCGTCACTCACGGAAATACGCCGCCAATTGCCAATTCGCACGGATAGAGCAGAAATGTAATCCAGTAATTTATGCATTAAGGCAACATTCTTGCCTCCATTGTTATTAGCGCTTCGAACGCTGTACTCGTACTCGAGACCATCAATTAAAGTCAATCGAGCCTTTACTTATTCATTCGCGCAGATATTTATTGGAATGCGGCATAAGAGCGGCCTCTCGCTCGCGGATAACTTCTTTCGCGAATTTGACGAAAGCCACATTCATTATCTCGTCAGGCTTGCACACCAATACACTGGCCCAACACACCAATACACTGCCCAGCTGTGTGCTTCGATGTACATTTACACAAGCCGTATTTATACACAAGTTTTATTCAATCAATGTCGGTAATTAGCTGCTGGGCTCGATAATTCGACGCTGAAAAACCGGCGTAAAGGCGCGATTGTTATTCGAGGCAGAAAATCTTTGGGCAACATTCGCGCGACCCTAGCAAAATTCCATTTAAATCTCGTCGGCCCAATCCAATTGTCATTTTACCCCTTTGCTCCCCTCCTCTTAATTATTCAGCTTCGGATTAACACCGCCTCTTACTGCGAAGCTGCGGAAAATACAAAGTAGTCGGTAAAGTGACAAACTAGATAGGATGGCCCGAGCGAGGGAGTGCACTCTTCCTTAAATCATCCGAAGGACGGAGAATTTCGAGCAATGCAGTGCTGGGGAACGCGGATGGAGGACGAGCCCACCTCTATAGATCGCTAATTCAATAAACGAGATAATTTGCTGAGAGAGTGGGAGCGTGTGGCTCGTTGGGGGGCAGCAAAGTGCTGCCAAGCAAAGGAGAAAATCGCGCGGGGCCGGAAAACTTTTGGGATTTCGAGTGACGGAGGGCCAAAGTATCGAGCGGGGCCCCAACTCGCGTATCGCTCGTCTTGCGTGACTTTCTGCTTTCCTCTTCTTTCTCTTTCTACTTTTTTGGCCCAAGATGAAGGACGGCCGATCTGTTTCAGCTCGCTGCACGGCAACGACATTTCCGTCATACCGGAGGGCGCCTTCGAGGACCTGAAAACCGTCACACACGTGTAAGTACGAACAATTACGAGGGCCGCGCGAACTCGCCCCGACACAGTTGTAACCAGCGAATATTGTTGTAAACCCGTTTAGCGCCCTCGGCTCGAATCCATTGTACTGCGACTGCAACATGCGCTGGCTGGCCGAATGGGTGAAGCGGGACTACATGGAGCCGGGGATCGCCCGGTGCGCCGAGCCAGCCTCGATGAAGGACAAACTGCTCCTCACCACGCTCGCCAGCTCCTTCCAGTGCAAAAGTAAGCATCACAAGCTCTCCTCCCTACCAACCACCCCCCCCCCCCACCCCACCGACCTCTTGCTTCCAGCGCGCACTCTCTACCCAAGCCGGCCGCCCCGGTCTCTCCGCGACCGAAAACTCCCTAACGGTACTCTCTCCTCCGCCCCTCCCACCGACACGTCGACTTAGCATTCGATGGCCAATAGCGCGGGACGAGGAGCCGCGAGTCCCGGTCGGCTAGAAATCCAAATTACACCGAATGATGGCCATCGGCTTCTTTATAATAAAAATCCAACGCCTTTTAATCCGCGCTCGTCCCTCTGGCCCATGAAGAGGGACGCCCGAACGTTTCAATGCGAGAGAATGTAGAGAGTGCGCGCCTAGTTGTGCTCTTTCCTTTTTGTTTCACTGTACTTAGTTGTATTACCCAGCGTTGCTTAATGCCGCACCTTCATCTGCCCTGTGTTTCTCGTCTTCTCACGTCCCTTTTCTACGCCCTCCCTCCCTCTCTCTCGTCGTCCATTTATTCATTCATTTTTTTTCCCCTCGCATGTCCATGTATCACGATGGAGGAGGAGTGTTGTTGGATTAGAGCCATTTAGTCGCTAATTTTGATCTGTTTATTTGGTGTCGGGATGCGCACAGCCATCGAGATAGCCAGAGGATTGAGCTTTATATAAAGTTCGAGTGATTCTCTTGGTCGCTAAATTATTGCGGGGCTTAATGTAGGCCGCGAGATAGGCATCTTGATCGATCGCTTATTTCGCAAATATATTTTCCCCGACTTGCGTGAATATAATTCGAGGCATTGTCATCCTTGACAAAGTACGTGACGCGCGGGAAACAATAGCGACCTTTTTTTTTAAAATCGTCCAAGCCCGTGGAAAAAGCGCTTGAATAACCGTGTCCCGCTTAGCCAAGTATTTTCAATTCCTCGTTGCATTACCACCTGACATACTATTTTATCGACGATAAAAGCGAAGAGCAAAATATTTATACGTACGTCTACGTCTACGTCTACGTCTACCTCTACCTACCTCTACCTACCTCTATCTACTGCATTTCCAATGCTCGATTGCTAAATGGCCTTCTCTCTCTCACTCTCTCTCTCTATACTATCTGCAAATAACAGGTTCTCTAGCCACGTTCTTTATATCGGCTGCCATACGTCAATACACTCGTGGTTTAAAAAAAAAAATAAGTGCAATTACACGAATAAACTTCCTTTTCTCGCAACTATAATCAACTAAATTTCTATATAACGCCGGGTCTGGGAAAGGCTCGCCGCATCAATCAAAATCCCACGAGAGAATAAAATTCCCCGCGAACGTTATATCCGCGCATAGAATCGGCCACGTAAACATATGATATACACTGGCCGCGTGTACAATAAATTACGACAATACAATAAATTTCTTACTTTTTATCGCCGCTATTCTATTTTAATTTATATGCAAATCTCGCGTAAAAACTGCGCTCACACGTGAGCACGAGCGAACACGTGGGCGTGCGCGGGCGCGCACTTCGCCTAATTAATAATGCTCATTAAAAATTGTCCCACTAGATTCTGCAGTCGTAAATATTTACTCGAATAGCAAAAAAATATTTGGCCCTCTCGCTCCGGGGTGGTCGGGACAAAATTTTCCTAATTAAAGCCGACGACGTCGGGCCAAAAAAAAAAGAGGAGGCAAAAACTTAAAACAAGAAGAAACAAAAGACGACGAACGTGTGGGGAGGCGGGGGCGGGGGGAAGACGAAAAAATACAGAAAGTCGAAATTCCGCGCGAAACGCGTAAAAAGCGTGTCTAATGGGGTGGGCCGAGGGGCCGGAGGCGAGGCGAGGCGAGAGAGAGAGAGAGAGAGTGAGAGAGGGCAAAAGTGACGCTCGGCTCCTCGACACTCTCGCGCCTTCCTGAAAAAAAGGAGGGAGGGAGGAGCGGAGGCGAGAAAAAAGGCCCGGCACCATAAAAATAAATTCCCGCTTCCTCAAACGGCTCGAGCCGACGTTTACGAGGCTCGCACTCTGCCCTTCGGCCACCGAGTCCTGGCGGCCTCCGCGCCTGAATTATGCAACGGGGAATAGCGCGAGCCCCTCGATAATACAGAGATCGCGGGGCCGTAGAGTCGCGGACTCGCGTGGGCTGAGCCGTGCGCGATCGCGCCACGCGATAATGACGAGGATAGGCGAGAGTATTAGCCATCGGCCCGGCCCCGAGGAAAGGCCGCATCGACTCTTGGCAGCTAAAGTGCGCCGAACCCTAAATCAATTGGCGGGGGGGGGGGACGGAGGACGATGGCGCTCGTTTCGCCGCGCGCGATAAATGCGCTTTTCGGTCCGAGTACAAGTGCCACCGCCGCCGCCGCCTCCGCCACCGCCACCTCCGCTGCCGCCGCCACCTCCGCCGCCCCTCTGCAGTCGCGCTGATAAATCAATCGCGACGCTGCGAGGAGGAGGACTATAGAGCGAGGCGAGCACAATGAGGAAAATTATTGCCTCTTGCCGCGCGGACATGAATGACGCCTGTGCGCAGATTGTTTTTTACTTGGCGTTTTTTTTTGCGTGCCATCCACTAGTCCATTGGAACAATGGAGCAGACGTGATTTTTGCCACCGCCATCCCCCCCCCCCCCCCCCCCCCCCCCCTCCCCCCCCCCCCC